>CM076574.1:905010791-905300710 GCA_034641835.2 Pinus albicaulis
TTAACTCTGTAAAACCTCCAGCACCATTAAATTTCTATTTTCACAAACAGAGACAGTCATGAAACGGAAAAGAGTATCAGTACAGGATTAAAAAATTCTAATGCCCATTATTAAGGGTTCTAAGCCTTAATCCAGTGTTTAAAAGGCAAATTTACCAGATCGAATAACTTGTAATTAACACAGAATACCTAATGAGGCCTAACACACAGAAAATAATATTATCATTGTTTCACATTAGCAGAAGTTTCCCTCATGAGAAAGGACGAAGTACCCATACTATTTTCATTCTATACCGTGTTACTGAGAAGATTTCCACCCTGACAGAATAGTCCTAATGCTACCAGAGCATTTGCTATGCAGTATGGAAGACCTAAAGTCATTTATTTTCCCTTTTGTTTATTCACCATAGTACTGCAGAGTACTGCATTAGAAAAGCACATCAAAGAACATACCTAGAGTAAATTTCATCCTGTCGAAGACCACTCTTTCATCCAAAGAGTACTGAAGATTAATGCATTGATATTAAAACAGAATGGACCTCGACCCTCTTCTTCTACTTCTGTTTTAATGTTTCATTTAGTGTTTCACCTACCTCCTCTGTCTCTCTTTCAGCTATAAAAACTCAAGAAAAACTCATTGTAAAGTTGTTGATCGGATATCTGTGAATTGTAAGCTGTTTCTCTTGAGATATAGTTCTCTATATAAAGTTGTAAGATAGGCTGAGGAAGATGTTTTCAGACTGAATATCAAGCTATTGGACAATGTTGTACATGACTGGTGTTTCTCTTAATATGACAAGCACATTTCTTTGGATCCTGATTTAAAGTAGCGGTGATGTTTTTCTGCCTTTGTCTTTGTTTTCCTTCCGTAATTCATTACATTTCATTTCTCTCGTAAGCATCAGAAATCTGGTTAGGATATACCATTGCATGGTACCCTAATGCTTTTGCTCTCCTTACCTTTGATGTTTTCTACTAAATGTGTTATTTGAGTACCGATTCAAGATAATTTAACCAGTGTAGTGGCTAATATTTACTGCTAGCTGATGTATGAATTAATGAATTTGTTCTTAGATGTTCTTATTGGATGTTAATTGAAATAATTGGGATATTGGGAGTTCAGAATGTTGATTCTGTCTCACTAGGGTCTTTTCCTATCAATTGAACCTTTTTAAGATCCCTTAAGTTGGATGTCGATGCATTGAAAGTTCAAAGCCTTCTTTGATCTCAGGTTTTCACCTTTGTGTTTAAATCTTTAATGTTTCCTTTGCCTGAAGAGTTAAAATTTTAGGAGGTGGATCATAGGTGTCTAATGGCATGTCCTGTCCCTAGATCTGATTCCTAAGTGGTGACCTTAGAGGTTTCCTTGTCATTCACCTTCTTTCATCATCATTTCATACCACACTATCATCTTTAAAATCCAATACTTTAGATGACTAGCCCAATTGAAAACCTTGAATACTGAATAGCAAGTAAACCCTTTCATGACTCCATTGCCCAATGGTCTTGAGTGTTCTCTGAAATATCTCTCCTTTGCCTAAAATCCTCTTTGCTCATCCTTGTCTTATATTGAACCCTTCCTTCCTGATTCCCAACAACCAAACAAACAAGCAAAAACAAAACAAACCTTGTGCCTATAACTAGCCTAAAACCTTAAGACTGAACTTCAAAGACATATACCTTTGCCTATATAGAGAGATCCCTCTTTAGACCCAGGAGGGCTAGATCCTGAGGTCGAAAAGTGGTTCTGATGTTGTCTCATCTTTTGGTATTGCCAAACTTTCCAAAACATGGGAACTCCAACATAATGGCGACTCTATTGGGGAAAAAAATTTGAGTGCCCTTAACTGCTATATCTGGTCTTGTGTCCCATTGTAGTCCCCAGCATAATGATGAATCCATTGTGGAAATTTGAGTAAACACACACCTTTAAACACTTCAAAGACTCAAAGAAGACCATAGTAGCCTTATTTTGGTGGTTAATCACTGTGGTGGACAGTATACCTTCTCGACACATTCTAAACCTTCCACCTGGTGACTCCATAGTTCCTCAATGATTAAAGACTCCACTGGTGATCAGTAGGCCTGCCGATTATCTTGGTTTACATAAGACTCCACTGGGAGACCAAATTCCATAACAACATCAGCCATATTAGAAGTAACAAGTAGGATTAAGCTTCTTTGTTTAAAGACAACATACTGGCTTCAAGAGCCATTCATACAAGAGCTTATCCTAACCCAAACCCACCTAAAATAGTTGACAACACTGAGAGAATTCTCAGGAAATCCCCTACACCTAGAAAAATAACTATTTCCAGACTCATGCATAGAACTAACTCTACACTAGAAGACTTTACAGCTCTATCAGACTCTCTTTTTTACTTAGAATCACAAAGCAGTGTACCTAGAACTAGGTCATTCATTGCTCTAGACTAGTCAGACCTTGAGCTTCCTGGTTCACCATCTCACAGTGGTCAACACATTAGGGATAGAGAGACCCCTCCATCTACACCTCTCGATATTCATTTCATTCAAAACTTGGGGCTCTGTCATCTTAAATCAGCTCAACAGAGTGTTGTTGGTCCTAGTATCCATGTCATCCACATACCTGCTGCTCAAGCCAATCATGTACCTCCTCAGAACATCATCATGGCAACCTGGTATGCACCTCTAGTATTACCACAACCTCTAGTGCCTTTACCCAACGATTATCAATCAAAAATCCCACATTTCACTGCAAAAGAGTCTACCACAATGCAACACCATGTAGATAGGATGGAAGATTCCTTTGACTATATGGATATAGATGATGAGATAGTCAAGATGAGAATATTTGCCCAGATTTTAGGAGGTGATTTGAAGAAATGGTTTAAAGGCCTACCTCCTAATAGTATCCATGATCTTCCCTCTTTATATCAATCATTCAGAAACAAATGGGAAGTCAAGACCAACCCTCTCCAAATCTTAGCAGAATACAAGAATCATAAAAGGAATGTAGGAGAGAGTGTCCATGACTATTCTACAAGGTTTAACAGTGTTTATAATGCTCTTCCTCCACATATGAAACCTCCCTAAGGTATGGCTGTAGTAAAATATCCTTAAGGCTTTGATGCTGACATGGCCTACCAGCTTAGGGAGAGAGATTACAGCACATTGGAAGATATGAAAAAAGGAGCAGTGAGTGTAGAGGCTAACTTGATTAAGAAGAAGGCCAAGATGAGGGCTGAGAAAAGGGTAACATATAGGGATGACACATCAGCTTCCACATCTGATCCAAAATATGATAGTTTAGACAAAACCATGGAGAGACTAGGACAAATGGTGAAAAATTTGATTGTCCAAGTTAGCAACCAGAACAGAAACCAAAATCATAACCAAAACCAGAACTTTAGGAGAAACAACCCTCCTAACAAATAGAGAGACTCTGAACAGCAATTCATACCCCCATTTCAAGAGAATTTCCTTGACGAGGATGAGGGGATAACAGAAGAGTCTGAGGGAACCACAATAAACATGTTGGAAATAGACAACTCAATCCATAATCGTTCCACAGAAGAAAATCATACCTCACACTCATATTGGGATGAGGAAAGGTTAGAATATGAGGATGACAGGCTTGGATTTGAAAATTCCATCATGCAGATCAGAGAACAGTATGAACTTAGAAGGAAAAAGAACTTAGACAATTCCAAATCAAAAGCTTCTGAGATTACCATTAAGAAAAGGCCTGAAAAAACCCCTAAGGTGACTACTGAAAGTAGAAAATCAGCAGTTGAGAGTTCTGGGAATAACAGAGAAAAAGACAACCAAAATACTGATAAGCAAAGTCAACAAACCAGTAGCACTAGCACTACAACTAGTGCTCTTAATAAAAAAGCTACAAGCACTATACATAGTGAGAATCAACACATTGATTCTGCCACTAAAGTAGTGGCTAACAAAACAGAGTTGAGTCTTACAAAGAGTCAATCTCCTTTCAATTTGGAGAGTGAGATCGCTAAAATTAAAATATCTGTCCCTCTCTGAGCTGGCTACTCAAGATGTGTATAAAGGCAAAATTTTGAAAGCTTCAAATCTAAGTGAAAACAGTAACACTGTCAATCTAAGTGATGATCAACCAACCCTTCTGTTTTGGTCCAAAGATAGACGGGAAGTTTCAGGAAGGAGTAGTACCTCCTTTTTATATCAGCCTCAATATCCATGACAAGATCCTTCACAACGCAATGCATGATTCTGGGAAATCACACAACCTAATGACTAAGGTAGTTATGGAGAGGTTAGGCCTAGAGATAACCCGTCCTTATAAATATTTATATTCATTTGACTCTAGCAGAGTGAAATGCCTTGGCCTAATCAAAGATCTGTGTGTGAACTTAACCCAGATTCCAACAAAATGTATGGTTATGGATGTTGTAGTGGCAGATGTGCCACCTAAGTATGGCATGTTGCTATCGAGGTCATGGGGAGCCAAGCTACAAGGCACAATGTAGATGGATGGATCATATGCCACAATCCCTATCTTTAGCCAGTTTAGGAGACTGTATAGAGAGGCACAAATGAAGTTCATGGTTAGCAGCCCTGAAAAGCCTGAAAATTCACCTCTGTGCTCTGTACACACAGATCTAGACTCCTTTATCCTTTGCAACGATGAATCCATAGACGAGCCAGATCCATAAGACAGAGATGCAATAAATAGAGTAGAGCCCATAGATTTCAACATAATGGCCACTCTAGACTCATAAGAGAATGAAGAAGAAACCATGGGATAGTGCACTGAAACAGAAACTCAGAGTAAACAAGAAAAAGACTATAAACAACCAATTAGTCACCTCTTTGAACTCCATACACATCATGAAGAACAAAACACTCCACATCACGGTGTAGACCCCATATAACAACAGACCAATGAAACCAACGTTAGGGAGGAAAACGATAATAAACTCGAAAATGATCCCTTATGGAGAATGAATTTCGATGGGTCTTGCACTAGAAATACTGCAGGAGCGGGAGTGTGGTTACATAACACTGAGAGTGAATATGCCGAGAGTCATGCTTTCAATCTGAACTTGAAATGTACAAACAATATCGCAGAGTATGAGGCTCTCATCCTAGGCCTAAATCTATTGAAAAAACTAGGAGCCCGTAGGATATTTGTACATGGAGACTCTGAGTTAATCATAAAGAAAGTGAACAGTGAGTATACAGCTAAACACCCTAGATTGAGAGCATACAGGAATGATGCTATAGATTTATTGAGAACATTTGTAGAGTATGAGTTGGTGTTTGTTCCTAGGAGTCAGAACATAATTGCGAATGGATTAGCCTACATAGCTAGTTCATATCATAAATCTCCTAACGACAAACAAATCATCATTCAAACAAAATATAGACCTGCAGTGCCTGATAATGAGAAATATTGGCAGGTCTTTGAGGGCGACAAGCAGATAGAGGACTTCCTGATTGGCAGGAATGAGTTTGAATTCTCTGATTCAGACTCTAAATCTGATGAAAGCTGCGTGAGTGAAGAGCCCTCTGATGAAGAAAAATCACCCCATAACATAGAAATAAACACTTTAACTGAACAACTCAGAAATCCAATCGAGGAGTGTAAGAATGCAGATAAAGAGGAAATAGAAGTGCTGCAGTCAAAAGATAAGAATATACCTAGAGGACTGGCACCTTTAGAGGACCTTTTTTATTTTGACGACATAGCGAAAAAACCCACTATAGAACACTCAGACTCTGATGTCGAGGAATGCAACATAGGCATTGAAGATAAGCCTAAGATGATTAAAATGGCTAAGTCCTTGCCTGCAGAAATGAAAAAGAAATATATCGACTTATTCAAAGAATTCATTGATGTGTTTGCCTGGAGCTATGAGGACTTAAAGGCCTATGATACAGACATTATACAGCACAAAATCCCTTTGAAAGAAAACCAAAAACCCTTCAGACAGAAAATTCACAGAATTGACCCGAAACAACTGCCTCTAGTTGAAAAGGAAATCAAGAAGATGTACGAGGCATGAATTATAGTGCCTGTGAGGTTTTCTGATTGGGTTTTCAACCTTGTAGTTGTGAGAAAGAAAACAGGTGAGATCAGACTGTGCATTGATTTCAGAAACCTTAACAGAGCCTCACTTAAAGACAATTACCCTTTACCAAAGATGGAACATATCCTACAGAGGGTAGTGGGCTCAAGAAGAATCTCCCTGTTAGATGGTTTTTCAGGCTATAACCAAGTTTTAGTACTCCCAGAATACCAACTCAAGACCTCTTTCACCACTCCATGGGGCACGTTTATGTACGTAAAAATGCCTTTTGGACTAATGAATGCTGGTGCGACCTTCCAATGAGAAATGCAGATAGCCTTTTCAGAAGAAATAGAGTACTTCATTGTCATCTATCTGGATGACATAGCAGTCTATCCCAAGACTGATGAGGAGCACCTAAAACATCTGAGAATAGTTTTTGAAAAATGTAGAAGGTTTGGTCTGTCTTTAAATCCCAAGAAGACTGTATTCGAGCTTCAAGAAGGTAAGCTTCTTGGCCATATTATATTAGAGAAGGGAATTAAAATAGACCCACAGAGAATTGAGGGAATACTATAGATTACACACCCTAGAAATATAAAAGAGTTGCAGTCCTTTATTGGGAAAATTATTTTCTTAAGGAGGTTTATTCCCAAGTTAGCTGAGCACCTCAGAAATATGACAAACATGCTGAAAAAAGGTGTAGGGGTTAAGTGGACTGTAGAGGCTAAAAAATATTTTGAATCAGTTAAACTTGCAATCACCCGGGCTGCTGTCCTAATTAGCCCATATTTCTAAAAATATTTCTTGATATTTTCCTTTTCCTCCGAGCATACAGTGATTGCAGTTTTACTGTAGAAAAATCCAGAGGGAATGGAGCAGCCTATTGATTTCTTCAGCAAAGCTCTGAGGGATGCACCCTTAAAATATAATATAATGGAAAAACAGGCCTATGCCTTAGTAAAGGCCTTGAAGGACTTTAGGGTTTATATAATGCATTCTCACATCATATCCTACATGCCAAACATAGTGGTTAAAGACATTTTGTCCCAAGATCCAGATGGAAAGAGGGGAAAATGGATTACTGCAATATTAGAGTATGAACTGGAAATAAAACCCACAAAACTGATCAAAGGTCAGGGCTTAGCTCAACTAATGGCTGAATCAAATTTTCAAGCCCTTGACATAAACATGGTAGATGCCTTGGATGAATAGGAAGGATTGCCTGATCCTACTATTGAAGAACAATTTCAAAACTCTCCTTGGTATTCTGATATCTTGTATGTGCTCACAAACCTCAATGCCCCTCCCGATTTATCAAAGACTAAGACCAGATTCCTAAAGTTAAAAGCCAGAAACTATTGCATACTGAATGAATGTTTATACTGGAAAAATGAAAATGGCCTACTGCTTAAATGTTTGCCTGAAACAGAAGCAGAGAGGATTAAACAGGAGTTCCATGCAAGAGAGTGTGGACGCCATTTAAACTGGAAATCAACTGCTAACAAAATACTCAGAGATGGCTATTACTGGCCTACACTTTTCAATGACATCCACAAAATGATAATTGCCTGCCATAAGTGCCAGATTTTTTAAGGCAAAAGAAATCTCTTCCCTTTAGCATTACAACCCATTACTGTTGAGGCTCCATTTCTACAATGGGGCCTAGATTTCATAGGAGAAATACACCCTGCTTCTTCTGCACAACACAAGTGGACCCTTACAGCCACAGACTACTTCAAAAAATGGATAGAGGCCATACCTTCTAGGAATTCCATAGATTGTGTTATCATTAAGTTCCTAGATGACCACATCCTCTCTAGATTTGGCTGCCCAAAAAAAATAATCATTGATAATGCTGCTGCTTTTGGATCCAAGAAAATGATTTACTTTTTTCATAGGTATCAGATAGCACTCGATCATTCAAATGCTTATTACCCACAAGGTAATGGGCTAGCTGAATCATCAAACAAGAACTTGGTGACCATCATCAAAAAGTTGCTTGAAGAGAATAAGAAGTCATGGCATAACAAGTTAGTGCATGCTTTGTGGGCTAACAGGCTAACAACAAAGAAATCCATTGGCATGTCACCATATCAACTTTTTTATGGAACAGAGGCAGTGTTTCCTGCCAGCCTAGGAGTACCAGTGATTAAAATAGTCAAAGAGATTTAGATAGAACAGGACAACATGGTAAGGAGGATAAATCAAACAATTTATCTCCAACAAACAAGAAAAGAAGTCTATAACAGGGCTCTAAAGGTGCAGGAAAATATTAAGAATTTGTTTGATAAGAGAACAAAATCTTGTGACTTCAAAATTGGAGAGAAAGTTCTAAAGTGGGACTCTAGGAGAGAAGACAAAGGAAAGCATGGAAAATTTGACAGTTTGTGGCAGGGTCCATACATCATCCAAGCCACTGTTGGTCCAAATACCTTTTTTCTGCTAGAGCTAGATGGTACAAATTTGTTTGGGGGTCCTGTCAATGGAAGGATGCTCAAACATTACTACTACTGATTTCCAATTTCCAGTTTTCATTTCCATTGTAAAAACCATTGTTGTGCATCGTTTTCAAAGAAAAAGAGAAATGTTTCAAAAAATAAATAAAGAGAGGTTCAGACATGCTCAAAACATGAACCTCTGAAGTGAAAAATATTGGCCCTAACATGATCAAAACCTGAGCCAAAGGGAGTGAAGAAGTTGGTTCTAATATGCTCAAAATCTGAACTAGTAAAGAAGAAGGAAGAATTAGCTCTAACAAGCCCAAAACTAGAGCTGAAATGAAAAATAAAGTGACTCTAACAAGCTCAAAACTTGAGTCACAAAGAAAAGAAGGATGCTTCAAAGTTTCAAGATTTCAAGCCTTCAATATTTTATTTTCAATTTTCTACAATTCCAGTTCATGTGCAACTGTCTTTATGCCTTGGATCCGTAGCAAACTAGACTGTCTAATCCTAGTTTAACTGTTTTTTAAATTTTTGTCTTAGAATGTAGAGAAGAAATTTTCTAGACAGTTTAATCCTAGCAGATATTAGAGTAGGTAGATAAACTATGGGACCAACAGTTTAATCTGGTCTCATGGAGGAATAAGGGTAGCATTAGAATAGTTTTTTTTCTGCTTTCAATAAAAAAAATGATGAAGAAGGTCTGCAAATTCAAATGCACCTTGAAGAAAAAATGTTAGGATTGTAGGATGGGTAGGTAGATTGTTTGGGAAATGTTTTCTGCTGATTAATATCCATCATGTTTTTAACAACTGAATCAAATAAGAAATATGGTTCAAATATTAGGCATTTTGCCTACTCCAAAGATTAGTTTCTGAATTGTTGACAACTTAAAGAAGATGCCATCCCCATGTGGAGCCACTGTTAGCCACCTATGAATTTTTTGTCAAGCAAATAGGTGGCTAAATTGTTTGTGAGCCTTCAAGAGATACATTTCCTATGAAAATCTCTCATCCTTGAAGCATCTATGTGTCCTTTGCCTTTGAAAAAATATTCACTACTGTTTCCATCAAAAAAGCCTCACTGTCTGTAAAAAATTGTGCTCAGAAAGGCCTTGATTTTCCCTTTGTATCCCTGCAAATTTCCCCATTTTTGACCCTTTTTTCCCCTTCTCAATTTTCCCCTTTAACTCCCAGAATCCCTTCCTATGTCTTCTTAATCATCCCATCTCCCCTTTTAACCTTACAAATACCCTTTGTTTGGCTGAAAAATCAAATTTCCCTCTACCGAAAGCCTCTTTTAAGCCTCAAAAACCTTCTTTTTGTCTTAAAAATCATCCATTTTACATACACAGGCTTAGCCCCTTTTCGGCCAGCCCCTAACCACTTCCCCTCCATAAAAACGAGCACTAAGAGCAAGCGCTAAGGCATAAGGCACTCATCGCATCAAAGAGTTGGAGCGGAACATTTTTCCTTTGTAAACAAAAAATCTCCGATGTGATGGTGTATTCGTTCTGTCGGCCTTTGAAACAATCTTTGCCATTGATCTGAAAAGATCTAATATTTCCACGCACATTTCACCGTGCCCGTCACATTGCTTTTTAAATCCTCGGATGGACATCTCCACCATCGATTCACTTTTAAATCTGAAGGACACCGCAATCTTGTACCATCAGAAATTCTTATTGCGCCATTCTTGTTTCCCTAATTGCGATCTCCCAATGCAATCCTGGTCGTTGAATCCACAAGATCCAATGGCAAGGATTCGCTCTCACTCCACCCTGTGTCCCTGATTGGCCACATTCCGATCCAATCGCAACCATTGATCTTTTGCCGATCCAACGGTCCAGATGCAATCACTTCATCGCCCTTCGGAGATTTGGCCCCTGCCTCCTCCAGTTCTGATTAGATCCTGACCGTTCATTCCTTTTGATCCAATGACCAGGATTTCTCCCACCCACTAACCATATCCTTCGCCTTTGTTTCTCCTCCGCAGATCTTAGCTATCCATTGCACCGATCTGATGGTCCACAATGAAACCACCTTCCACTTGACCCCACGTTAACTGACCGCACATGTTATCATATCGCACTCCATCTCCCACCGTCGGATCTCATGATCCCAGATCTAATGGCCAGTAGAAATATTGCGCAAGTTTTGCGTCCGAGCATTAACAGCCATAATTTACACGATATGTGCGGTTTCTGAAAGCCACATGTCAGCTAGGGACCCATATCACGTTCGAAAAGTTAAAACTGCCTCACCCGCCTTTTGCTGCGCGAAAACCACTATTTTTCTTGGAAAACCACTTCCCAACTGTTTGTTCCCGAAGGTCCATCTACAGATCTCGACCATAGATCTGTATTGATCAACAACCCACAATGCATCTTGCATCCCATTCATGTTTTTCATCGCACAACCATAGAACTGCATCGGATCATCGCAGTCATTGATCTCCTCCTGAGATCTAACAGTCCTAATCAAATCGCCCTCCGCCCATGGCTGGGTCCAACCATTCAAGCCTCATTTCAATGCATTTCCATACATTCCTTGTGTATTTCGTTCAAAGGCCCAAATCTTATGTTTTGCATTAAAAATGATTTCTTCCGTCCGGCATCAGACTTTGGTGTATTTTAATGTTTTACATTAAAGTTCATCTCATTCCGCCTAACATTATAACTTTAATTTTTTACGTTAAATTTTATTGAATTTCACCCAACTTTCTAAATTCTTTCCATTAGCTAATCTCCACCGTCGATCATGGCCTCCAGATCTGATCGAATGGTCCATGTCCATTTTTTCACCAAACCTCCATTAGTTGCATTTTTCACCATTACACTGCATTTTTCACCAGTTTTCCCTTGCATCCACCGTTTTCATCCATGTTGCGCTTCCATCCTCATAGTCCTCCACAACATTCATCCCCCATGCATGGATTTCTTAACATATTTGTGTGTTTTTGCAGGGTACAGGCAGTGAAAACTGCCATTGCTCATAGTCACTGTTATAGTGACACAGAGCGCAGAAGAGACCATTTTCAGAGCTTGAGATTACAGGGAAACACCTGGGTAGGTGTTTAGAGTGGAATTTTTCATTAAAAGAATAGTGTTTAACTCTTTAAAACCTCCAGCGCCATTAAAGTTCCATTTTCACAGATAGAGACAGTCATGAAGCGACAAAGAGTATCAGTATAAGATTAAAAAATTCTAATGCCCATTATTAAAGGTTCTAAGCCTTAATCTAGTGTTTAAAAGGAAAATGTACCAGATTGAATACATTTTAATTAACACAGAAGGCCTAATGAGTCCTAACGCATAGAAAACAATATTATCAGTGTTTCACATCAGCAGAAGTTTCCCTCATGAGAAAGGACAAAGTACCCATACTGTTTTCATTCTATACCATGTTCCTGAGAAGATTTCCACCCTAACAGAATAGTCATAATGCTACCAGAGCATTTTTTATCCAGTATGGCAGACCTAAAGTCATTTATCTTCCTTTTTTTTATTCACTAGAGTACTGCAGAGTACTGCAGTAGAAAAGTACATCAAAGAACATACCTAGAGTAAATTTCAGCCTGTCGATGACCACTCTTTCATCCAAAGAGTACTTAAGATTAATTCATCGATATTAAAACAGAATGGGCCTCGACCCTCTTCTTCTACTTCTATTTTAATGTTTCATTTAGTGTTTCACCTACCTCCTATGCCTCTCTTTCAGCTATAAAAACTCAAGAAAAACTCATTGTAAAGTTGTTGATTGGATATCTTTGAATTGTAAGCTGTTTCTCTTGAGATATAGTTCTCTGTGTAAAGTTGTAAGATAGGCTGAGGAAGATGTTTTTAGACTGAATATCAAGCTATTGGACAATGTTGTACATGACTGGTGTTGCTCTTAATATGACAAGCACATTTCTTTGGATCCTAATTTAAAGCAGTGGTGATGTTTTTCTGCCTCTGTCTTTGTTTTCATTCCATAATTCATTAGATTTCATTTCTCTCGTAAGCATCATAAATCTGGCTTATGATATACCCTTGCATGGTACCCTAATGCTTCTGCTCTCCTTACCTTTGATGTTTTCTACTAAATGTGTTATCTGAGTACTAATTCAAGATAATTTAACCAGTGTAGTAGCTAATATTTACTACTAGTTGATGTATGAATTAATGAATCTATTCTCAGATGTTCTTGTTGGGTGCTAATTTAAAGAATTGGGATACTGGGATTTTAGAATGATGATTCTGTCTCACTAGGGTATTTTTCAATTAATTGAACCTTTCTAAGATCCCTTAAGTTGGATGCCGAAGCATTGAAAGTTCAAAGTCTTTCTCTAATCTCAGGTTTTCACCTTTGTGTTTAAATCTTTAATGTTTCCTTTGTCTGAAGAGTTAACCTTTTTAGAGGTGGATCATAGGTGTCTAATGGCATGTCCTGTCCCTAGATTTGATTCCTAAGTGGTCACCTTGGAGGTTTCCTTGTCATTCACCTTCTTTCATCGTCATTTCATACCACACTATCATCTTTAAGATCCAATGTTTTAGATGACTAGCCCAATTGAAAGCCTTGAATACTGAATAGCAAGTAAACCCTTTCTGAATCCATTTCCCAATGGTCTCAAGTGTTATCTGAAATATCTCTCCTTTGCCTAAAATCCTATTTCTCATCCTTGTCTTATATTGAACCCTTCCTTCCTGATTCCCAAGAACCAAACAAAAAAACAAAACAAAACAAACCTTGTGCCTATAACTAGCCTAAAACCTTAAGACTGAACTTCAGAGACATATAACTTTGCCTATATAGAGAGATCCCTCTATGGATGCAGGAGGGCTAGATCCTGAGGTCTAAAAGCGGTTCTGATGTTGTCTCATCTTTTGGTATTTCCAAACTTGCCAAAACATGGGAACTCCAACAATATGTTCAATATATTAAGCAGAAGTAAAGCTAAATATGGATGGTTTTCCAATTAGTTTGGAAGGTGTGGATCTAGGGAAGGATCCCCCATTAGTTGTAGATACTTACATGTGGATTGCAATTTTCTAGTGAGGTTATGAGTCAACTTGTCAATATTGTTCATAAATTGAATTTGGGAGATCATTGATTCATGACTTCATGAGTGGAATTTGGCAATTCAACTTGCCAACTACACCTTTCTAAAGGTTATTATACAACTTGCTAGAGTTCAATCTACATGATTTTGAAAATGATTAGAGATTTTATTAAAGACTTTTCCAAAAAAAAAGTTGTATTTTTATGCAACCAGATCACAAAACAAAAGAAAAGATAGATCAATGACTTAAAAATTATCCTCTTCGAGGGGGGAAACTCTTTTACATTACATAAACGAACAATTCTTAGATTATAACAATGAAAATACCTCCTTGGTATATATAGGAGTCTAAAGGGTCACAATATAATCAGAGGCTACATAACAATAATAATGCAAGGGCACAAAAATAACAATAGTGGACTTCTATGGGGCACAACATTAAAAATAACAATAATGGGCATACACTAACAATAACAATAAGCAGGCTACACTAGTATTATAGGGACCTAATGATGCAGGCAGGGCCTGCAAACCCAGAATCTTCCCAAAGATTTGCATATAAAAATGCATCTCAACATTTACACCCAATTGACATCTTAATTCTGGGAAATTTCATTCACTGTCATTTGCGGAAGCTTTATCTCACAATCATTCCACTATGATTATAAAACTTACAACCAATTCTCATTGCCTTTTTATGGTCTACAGAATCTTTCTCAATTCAAAATCAATTTAAAACTTCATGCAAAGTTTATCAAACACCACTTAAATTCGATTATCAAGACTTTATGTAAGACCCAATAACTCACATCCTCAATTTCCATTTAAATCCCAACAAGGCCATTTCACAAATAAAAGCTTTTTCCAAAAGTCCTATAAAATACTTTAGTTATTCAACCACTTGTCTTATTCATAAACTCAACTTAAAAAGTCCCCAACTAACAAATGCGCATTGTTACCATTATACATGTGTATCGTTGTTTTAAAACTAACTTACAACGTTTTAATCCAACTAACCCCATAAGGAATTACTCATTCCCATCAATCTCTACGCAAACATTTGAATAACATCGGCCCACAGGAATTTACATCAATATGCTTACCTTTATAAACACCCCGACAAATTCAATTGCGCCTTCAACGCTTCCATTCATCCATAATATCAATAGATATACGAGGTATTATTGACTGCAAAAGTCTTCGAACTTCTGAAGGTCCGAACTACAGTGCCATGCTATTTCATTGTCCAATTCACTCAGTACGCAATCAATACAACATGATTTTCACATTAACCGGTTTAAAATTAAATAGCCCTGCATTTTCTACTCACCATTGATCGCCTGCAAAGTGATTCACATCTGCGTTCAATTAAACTACTCTCTGCTTCGAACTTCACTACGCATGCTCTCTGCTATATTTAAACTTTGCGTCTTTCTCCAAAGATCACACAGTGTTTAAACAAATTCCTTCACTCTTGCTCTTCAGAATTCTGCATCTTCCATAGATCGCTCAACAATAACTGTAATCTCTGCGTGTTTGACCAAGGGTGGATTCCATTCTACGGCTGTTTATTACACAATTCCGCCTCAATTTCTTGTCTGAAGATTCTAACACAAGTCAAAATCGATTTATGCAATCGATCTCTCCTTTCCTTCAATTGGAAACTACGCATTTGAATTCTGCAATTTCAATTCATGACTCATCATACTTGACCACAACATAACTGTGGTTAATTTCTCCAAACATCTCTCTCTATTCAATACAACAATTTTTGAACAGTCAATCTATCAATGGAATACGCTATGCCATTCCACGATTTTTTTAGACTGTCGCCATATTGATTTTCCATTTCACTTGATAATTCTCACAATCGAATTCAATTCTGCATTCATATATATTTTGACCAGAACTAGACCTTCTGTTGTCCTCAATAAATGAAGTCAAAAACCCCATCGATTCTCCATTTAAATTTTTCCACACAGGTTTAACGCATTCAACGATCAGTTGTCTATGAACTTAATGATTGTGGTTCTCATATAAATCCTATTTTGATTAACAAAATCGATACTATTCTATATCACCATGCGTAGATAATAACAGTGGTTGCATTCTCAAAAAGCCAGAATTTTGTACATAGTGAGTTTCATCGAAATGTTATGAGCAAACAGAACTTAACAATACAACTTCCTTCATAACACAATAATCTCAGAAATATAAGAAGAATCGAACCTTCCACACATCAAACACACAAATTCAATTTTATATAAAATCAATAATGGCATAAACTGCAGAAAATCAAATGCTGTATTAAATGCACACTACTTACATAAAACCTCCTTCCTTGGCCTGATTTCCAATCATTGGCCCTTTACAATTGCCCGAAGGCTTTCAAGTAGAACTCCTGCTCTCTACTCACACCCTCTCTCTCACTATTCAAGTGTATTTTCCTCACAAAAACCACTCATATTTATACATATATAATGCATTTAATTCACTCCAAAAATCCCTCCACCTAATCCTCAACTAAATCTATATTTTAGGTGTGGACTCAACAAAGTCCCATACATAGAATTTGTACTCTCTAATTTTTCTCCTAATCTATTTCTCTCATATCCTTTTAATTAATAAAAGAATATTTACAAAATCCTCACTTATATAATTTATCTCCTATTTTATTTAAAATAACAAATTAATTAGTAAAATAATAAAAATGTCACCCCCCTTTTATTACATATTTACAAATGAAAAATGCCCTTGATGCTCCTGCATCACCTAACATGCCTCTATGATTCAAAAAAGGTGTTGTCTCTAGTGCTTGAGTAGTTTTTTATGCTTCCGTATGAAAATTTAGCCCTCTCATGTGGAATATTCAGTGGGTAAGTTCTTCCACTTAATGAGATACTCCAAAATTGATTTATTTTGTAGTATTCATGTTCTTTTTTTTTGTGACTGCTTGAGGCTCTAATATGAGTTTTCCTTCTTCGTCAAGTTTTGGAAATATTTTCTGAACTGGGAGATTATCACTGATAACCTTCTTTAAGCATGAAATGTGGAAAACTGGGTGTACTCGAGAAGATGCATACAACTCCAATTTGTGTGCCATAGTGATCCAAGGCTCAATATTTAGCTCAAAATTGAAAGTGCTCAGAAATTCTTCAAACTTGAATGTATGGATAGAGCTCATCTCTAGGATTCCATCACAACTCGTTTCATCAAATTCCGAGTTCGTATGAGGGAATTATGGCATGTTGTTCATTTTCCAAAATAGGAAAAAAAATGAGAAGAATAGGTATAGGGATGATGTGGTAGTCTAGTCAGCTTCATAGGGAATATGTTCCAGAAATAGCCAATGATACTATGCCAAGTGGAACCATCAGATTCGCCAATGTTTACTAGGAAGGGAAATGTTTTTTTTATCCTAATTTTAAGGGTGAATTTTGATTTATTGGTGCAATGATATTATTTTTATACATAGTGCAATTATGGGCCAATGGGAAAGGGCCACGTGGCATTCCACGTAAAGCCCCCCCCCCCAATGGTATGGCAGGTTGGAATTTATTATGAAATGGGCACATTTCATTTTATTACAAGTTGGAATATGTTATATGTCAACATACATATTTTAAACTATGGTTCTAAACCATATGCAACGGTGGGAAATATTATATGGCGCAACACATTTTATAACCTAAGTTATAACTTGACGAGGTTCTATATTCATTTAGTGGGAAGTTAATATGGTGGAGTGGAGCCAAATTTGGTGGCGAAGTGACAAAGTATGGTCGAACAAAATTATATGGTAGAGGTCAAGGTGAAAGCCTAGACCTACCACCCGCCAACCAAACACCTTAACACCTCTCCTATCACCGTGGGTCTTAACCCATAGATTCTCCACTAACATTTGAAGTTGAATGCACTGGTGAATGGGGGTTTGAAGAGGGCTAGCCTCATGGTCCAACCCCCTCCCATGTGGTTACGTGCCATAACCAAGGGCTCCGACAGAAAATATGGCAGATTTCATTAAGTGTGGTTAATAAAATTTAAACGTAATTAAATTACATTAAGGCCGCTTTAATCCAGATTAGCATTAAATGCACTTAAAACTTTAAAACAATGCTTATCTTATCACTAAATGCGCTTATCTATAACTAATCGTAGATTAATCTGGTGGTTCGAATGGCAGAGGTGCCTTTCTAGGCGACCTTGCTAAATTTGGAATGTTAACTGGAGAAATCCCAGTACATAAATATTATTCATATTCTATAGTCAAGCTAATGATGGGCAATGTTTCCCTTCAAGAAGAAACATCTTCCTGCATAGAACTTTCACCCTTAAACTGACTCAATTTTACAAATAGGCGATTTCACCAATACAAAGAGGACTATGCAACAAAGGTCCTCGTACTCGAACTTGAGATAAAAAAAAAAATATTTCAGATTCAAATGGTTTCATTACATCAAATTCACCATTCTATATTGTGTTCACAGATATCAATGACTGTTGTTAGAAGATAGGCCTCGATCTCAGCTTCCCAATGCAACTTACATATCTCAAAAAGGCCCAATAATTTCCAAGTTATGCCTCAAAAGTCATATTACAGGCACCAATAACACAAATTTGAGATGTTCTCCTCACAACTCCTTCTCTCAAAAGCACACTGGTGAAATATTTTATAACCCACGGGCAGGTACCGGGGTCAAACCTGCGGAGCTCCCGGACTTGAATGGCTATACAAAGAAATTTGTTTCGATTTGGGCACAACTACATTTAAAATATGGTATAAGGTTTATATCATACTTAGCAATTCGAATAAATCGAATGCAACCATATTACAAATATGCTATGAAACCATATCATATAGTTTTAAAAATGTGTTTGTATGGTTGAAAACCATTGGACCATTATGGATTCATATACCATATATAATCCAAAGTTTAATCATAAGACATCGACAATGAATCAATATTCGACCACTGTCACATTTGTTATAACAAAAAATTGTGGAATAACACTTTGGCATATTGTTGATGCACACTGATTGGTGGAGCCTTAATGCCATGGTGTTGTGTCAACTCTATTATGAACTTGACCTGTTAGACAAGCTAGAAGATAAGAAATATGAAACAAAATACTTGAGGCAGTTAGATATCACCAGAAAATAGACAAATGACAAATTTATTTCATCATGCAGAAACAAGATACAATGTTCACTTGCCTCTTCGAGGGGGAAACCTCAAATAGAGCAGATCTCAATTACAATACAAAAAAAAACACTTCTTCCTTTTATCTAAGTCTATTTATAGCCTAATGAAATCCAAACGCGTAACTACTAGTGGTCCCTGACGTAATGATGGGTTAACCACCTTATTTTAACTAAGGCCTATTTATAACTAATTATGGTCCATTTTATAGAATGTGGGTTGACCACTTACAATTATTATTAATGCAAATAACCACTTACGGGCTTGATTGACTCAACCAACTAATTATGACTTAGACTAAATGCTCATGGGATTATTACATAAATAAAGGGGTTAGGGTAACTAATTATGACTTAGACTAAATGCTCATGGGATTATTACATAAATAAAGGGGTTAGGGTTGGCCCTAACATGCCCTCCCACATCAAAAGTTGTTGAAAATTTTGAAGAATGGTGGATGGTTCCCATGTCACATCTTTCAGAGAGGTGTCTTTCCACTTGATTAGTACTTCCTTGATCACGTGACCACAAAGATGACGTTCGCAAGTATCCACGACCTGTTCTGGTTGGAGCTAAAGTGAACCTTCCTCATCTAATTTTGGCAAACTTGTTTGAACCCTGCAAGTTTTCCCCACCACTTTCTTGAGGCACGAGACATGAAATACTCGATGTATTCGGGAAGTGGTTTGTAAAGCCAGATTTTAGGCAAATACTCTTATACATTGAAGTACTCAATAAGGCCCATAGAATTTGGGTCTGGGTTTCTGACATCCTTTTTATTTGAGAGAGATTTTCTTATATGGTTGGAGTTGTAGGAATATCTAGTCACCGACTTGAAATGACCATTCAGATCGATGTTTATCATCATGTTACTTCATTCTATTCTGGGCCTGATGTATATTATATTTGGGATAGAAATCATGGTAGCACAGTTCTGTAGGAGCTTATAAAATGCCTGCACTTTGGAACAACTATGGAGGTAAGACACTTGTGACGGTGGAGGTTGTCCATACACAACCTCATAAGGTATCATCTTGGTGGCTTCATGATAGTTAGTGTTATACCACCATTCAACTAGAGGTAGCCATTGGACCCATTTATGTTGCTTGTCATAAGTGAAACAAGGTAGATAGATATCCAAGAATTTGTTGACTGCCTTTGTATGACCATTGGTTTGTGAATGATAAGCTATATTGTGTAGGAGTTGCATGCCTTGGAGCTTGAAAATTTCCTGCCAAAATTTTCTGGTGAAGGTGGGGTCACGATCTAACACAATAGAATTCGGCATGCCATGTAGTTTGAATATTTGGTCCATGAAAATTTGCATCACTAATATTGGGGTAAATGGGAGGGGTAGAGCACAAAAATGTGTGTATTTTTAAAGCCTATGAACAATCACCATGATATTTAATTTGTTTCCGGACTTTGGGAGACCAGTAATGACATCCATGGAGATGTTTGTCCATATTGAAGCAATGAGGGGTAAAGGCTGTAAGGTTCCCGTTTTCTTGATTGTTTTCCCTTTGTTGCGCTGGCATACATTACATTCAGAGACAAAGGTTAGAATTTCATTTTTCATACCAATACAAAAGAAGGAGCAGCATGCACATGCATAAGTCTTCTAAAATCTTGAATGTCTGACCATTGAAGAGGAGTGCAATTCAACCAAGATGCGGGGTTTGAGAGCTAAGGTTGGGAAGAGCACTATCCAATCCTTGTAACAAAGAAGCTCATCTTGCCAAGAGTAGTCAGTTGAGGCATTGGGATATTCTCTCAATTTATTAATGAGCTTAGACACGGAGGGGTGGGACAACCATTCCTAGTGAGCATCTTCAATCCAATCTGATTGGGGTAGAGAGAGTGATAAAAGGGTGCCCTCATCCTCAAATTGTCGTGATAATGCATCAGCTACTACATTTTCATGTCCCATTTTGTAAATTATTTCATAATCATATCTCAACATTTTTTCTAGCCATTTATTTTGTTGTGGTGAGGATAGATGATGCTCTAGAAAATATTTCAGACTATGATGGTTAGTATGGATTTGGAATCGTCTCCCTAATAAGTATGGGTGTCAAGTGTCCATTACATGTAAAATGGCCATCATTTATTTCTCATATGTGGATTGTCCCAGATGTTTTCCACTGAGTTGTTAACTAGTGAAGGCCAATGGTCGACCTTCCTACATTAATACTACACCAATGCTTGTACTGGAAACATCACATTCAATCAAAAAATATTTGGTGAAGTCAGGTAGAGCCAAAACTAGAGTGGAGCACATGGCTTGTTTGAGAGACACGAAATTCTGTTGCACAATGCTAGTCCATAAGAATGATTTTTTCTTCAGAATATAAGTTAGGGTATGTGCAATGCATCCATAGTTTTTGATGAATTTGCGATAGTAACCTCTGAGACCCAAGAATCCCCTAAAATTATTCAAGGTTTTGGGTTGGGGCCAATCCTGCATTGCTTGAATCTTATTCGGATCAACCCTTACTCCATCGCGTCCCACAATGTTTCGCAAAGACTCAACTTCTTCCATTCCAAAGGAGAAATTAGAGAGTTTGAAAAAAAAATTATGGTCTTGGAGAAATTGTAGTATTTGGTCAACATGTTGAAGGTGCGTATTCAAGGTAAGACTGTAGATGAGAATATCATCGAAAAATATCAGGACAAATTTTTTGAGATAACGTTTTATAAGGTGGTTCATGAGACCTTTAAAAGTCGAGGGAGAATTACAAAGACCAAATGGCATGACAAATAATTCATAGTGGTCTTCATGAGTTCGGAAAGTTGTTTTGGGGATGTCAACTTCCTTCATGCATATTTGATGATAGCTGGAGCGAAGTTCGAGCTTGGTAAAGAATTTAGCACCATGGAGCTCATCAAGAAAATCATCCACCACCAGAATAGGGAATGTTTCCTTGATAGTGAGCTTCTTAAGGGCCCTAAAGTTAGGAAAAATGTGCCACTCTTCGTCCTTCTTTAAAACAATGACCACAGGAGATGAATAAGGGCTCGTGTTGGGACAAATAATCCCTGCCTCTAGAAGCTCCGTGATGATTTTTTCAATCTCATTCTTTTGGGCAAAAGGATAGCAATATGGATGAACATTTGGAGGCTAAGCTACTTGGATTGGAGGGATTCTATGATATTTCTCACCCCAAGAAGGGGTAAGTTCATGTGGTTGGTCATACACTCGCTAATGGCGATATAAGACTTGTTGCATATCTAGATGAATTGGAGTAGGGTGGATTCAATGGATTGAATGGAATTAAATTGAGCTACTACCCCATGATGGCCCTTTTTAAAATCTTCTCCATTCTATGCGATATGATGATAGTATGAGAACCCACCTCGATTCCCCTCAGTGGATGAGTGTGGTCTTCCTACTTAAAGCTCATATATAACTCTTGGAAATCCATTGTGATAGGGTCTAGTGTGCGAATCCATTATGCACCTAAGAAAATCTCGCAACCACCCATTTCAAAGGAAAACATGTGGGCTTTAAGGTGATAATCCCCCATTTGAAGCTTAATGTTTTCATAGTGGCCCTCACATTTCATGGTCCCCTCATCAACGATCAATACTTGGAAATTAGATATGTCCATTATAAAACAATGGGTTTCTTCTGCTACATGCTTATGGACAAAATTATGAGTACTTCTGCTATCAATAAACACAACTACTGGCCTATGTTTAATGAAGCCATAGATTTTAAGAGTTTGGGGTGAAGAAATTCTATCCAATGCATGTAGTGGTATAACTGGCTCATCTGGGGAAGCTGCAAGATCCTAGTCTGGTTCTAATTCATTGTAACCTGCTTCTTCAGCATCCATGTAAGGCTTGGGAAATTCCTTTGTTGTATTGTTTTCAGTGACAAGAATTTGGAATAATTTTGGTTCCTTGCATTTATGCCCAGGGGTTACTTACCATCACAGTAGTCGTAGAATCCTTGTTTCTATCATTTGACCATTTCTTCCAGAGACACCTTCTGAAACTTCAGTGTTTGGGTGGGGCCCATGACCTAGGTGAGACATTCCTTGGTGACAAAGCTCGGGCGATTGGACTAGGCTTGTAAGGAAACTTCCACCTCTAAGGCCTTTTGGCATGCATCCAACCAAGTAGAGGGGTGGTGCATCTAAGATGGGCTTGGAATTGATAAAACATTCCAAATAAAAGGCATCTACTAAGCCTTCACTTCTAATGCCCATGTTTTCAAAAGCAACAATGTAGTCCTTGACTGTACCGATTTGTCAGAACTTAGTAAGCCATCCCAATAAATGAGAATCCCGATCAAAACGGTAACAAATGGCCTTTGAGAATATGTTCCAAGTTATATGCAATGGGTAACATTTCTGATGTCATTTCCACCATTGCCATCATTCTTGGTTAAAGTAAGGAGCTCACACTCTTTTTTTAGTGTCATCGTCATGGATATTATTAAGGAGGAATTACTATTCCATTTGAGCCAATCATACTGCTGGGTTTGAGCCATAAATTTTGTACATATCTAGCTTTGGCACTCGTTGACCCAAAAAGTGGGACCCTCCATGTAAGTGAAGGTGATGGATGGATTCACCTTCTTCGTATGCCTCCACACGTGTGTCTTCCTGGAGATGTGATGCCAATAAAGACATAGCTTCGTGGATTTGGAAAGAAAGTGCAGTAATTTTGGCCTACAGGCTATCGATTCTATCGTTCACCTTTTCTGCAGCCATTACTTGAGAGTGGGTTTTGTACATGCACTAGCCCAGATTTGGGACCGCCTGAAAAATGTAGGATTATAAGTGAATGGTACCACTATGCTCAACTTTCCGATTTGAGTCTTAGGGGATAGGTCTCAAGAAAGCGTCTTTTATTTTAACTCCGAACAGAGTTTTACTCCTCGTTGAGTGTAGTGGAAAAATACTCGAAATCTAGATACTGCCAAATATCCTTCGAAAATTAGGCTTGAAATAGAGTAGCTAGACCTGAATGTTTGGGTACCATCAGATGTGTCGCAAGAATTATATTTGGGTTATGGCAGCCAAAAACCTTATTGTACTCTGAACTGAATTTCTGTTGCGAATACCCCAAAAGCTAGATGGATGAGGTAGACGGATCAAAACTGGTAGATCTGAGCAAGATAGAGAATATGAGTGAGCTTCAGATATATGGGGGAACTATGGTCACAAGGAGTGTCAGGTGCTATAGATTACAATATACACGGGGGTCCAACAATAGTACTCAGCCCAATATTTCAAGGCACCAACTAAGTAGGATCGACCATACCCATAGTCGTACTACACAAATACCCTGTTGTACATGCAAGTAATCTACCACTTGTTATGCAATTGACTTGTCAAATAAGCCAGCACACAAGAAATTTGAAACAAAATAGCTGAGATAAATAAATATCACCAAAAAATAGAAAATCGACAGAGATATTTCATCATGCAGAAACAAGATGCATTGTTCACTTGCCTCTTCGAGGGGGAAACCTCCAACAAAGGAGAGCTCAATTAAAATGTGACACAATACTTCTTCCTTCTATCTAAGGCTATTTATAGCCTAATGACATCTAAAACCCTAACTACTTGTGGTCCCTAACATAATCATGAGTTAACCACCTTATTTATTAACTAAGGCTCGTTTATAGCTAATTGTGGTTCCTTTTCTAGAATGTGGGTCGACCACTTAAAATTATTATTAATGTGGATAACTCCTTATGGGATAGGCCTCAAAGTACAGTAATTTTTGTCCCTGGGTTCTCGATTCTGTCGTTCACCTTTTCTGCAGCCATTACTTGAGAGTGGGTTTCATACATGCACTAGCCCAGATTTGGCAACGCTTGAAAATATGTGGTATTATAAGTGATTGGTACCACTTCAATCAACTCACCGATCTATGTCTTATGGGCTACGTCTCAAGAAAGATTTTTTTTTGTTTTTTTTTTACTTCGAATGGAGTTTTACTCCCCATTTATCGATACTCCACTGGCCAAATACCCAAAATCTTGATACTGCCAAATGTCCTCCGAAAATCAGGCCTGAACTAGAGTAGCTGGACCTGAATGTCTAGGTACCATCAAATGTGTCGCAAGAATCAGATCTCAGCTATGGCAGCCAAAACCCTTATTATACTTTAAGTTTAATTTGTGTTGTGAATACCCCGGAAGCTAGATGGATAGCGTCGAGTGATCAAAACTTGTAGATTTGAGCATGATAGAGAATATGAGCGAGCTTCATATATATGGGGGAACTATGGTCACAAGGAGTGTCAAGTGCTACAAATCACAATATACACAGGGGTCCAACAATAGTACTCGACCCAATATTTTAGGGCACCAAATACAAAGGATCGACCATACCCTTAACCGTACTACCTAACTACCCTATTGTACGTGCGAGTAATATACCACTTGTTATGAAATTGACCTATTATATGGGCCAAAAAACAAGAAATATGAAACAAATAGCTGAGATAGATAGATATCACTAGAAAATAGACAAGCAACGGAGATATTTCATCATGCAGAAACAAGATACAATGTTCACTTCCCTCTTTTAGGGGGTGACCTCCAACAGAGAAAAGCTCAATTATAATACGATACAATACTTCTTCCTTCTTTCTGAGGCTATGTATAGCATAATGAAATCCAAAATCCTAACTACTATTGGTCCCTAACATAATGATGGGTTAGTCACCTTATTTATTAACTAAGGCCTGTTTATAAATAATTGTGGTCCCTTTTCTAGAATGACAGCCAACCACTTACAATTATTATTAAAGTGGATAACTGCTTATGGGTTTTATTGACTCAACCCACTAACTATGAATTAGAATAGGCCCTCATCGGATTTTTATATAAATAAAGGGGTTAGGGTTGGACCCTAACAAACCGTAGCATATATTTGAACTAGCGGTGGCATTAAACATCGACCCGTGGCATTAGTTGTTATACATATGATTAAACATAGCCCGAATATACTAGATGTTTGGAGTGGTGGTACATATGCTAACTTCAGAACAAAGTATATCATATAGTTTCAATGGTGTTTCAGTCCCGTAGAGTTGGAGACTTTAGTTAAAAAAACCTTTGTAATTATATCGGTAGTGATGCCAACTTTAAGCCATGTTTGGACGCCTATGCCAACTCTGGTAATACTCGACTTGCACCAAGTTTAGAATGGAAGCTCTCATATGTCATTTGGTAGCATTGATAATACAACCAAGGGTTTGTAAGGGCCACCGGATGTGGCGAGCACCACCAACCCTACCCCTAATTTGAATTCAAACAATATTTAAAATAATACAACTAGATGCCAATGTTAACAAAACAATACCATGGGCTAATGGTAAGGTTTTGTAATGTGATGTTGGAGGTTGCAGGTTCAAGCCCGACCTTGGAATTTGACCTGTTGTTCATTTTTCTTTTGATCACCACATGTCCTACTGTGAGGCTGCCAATTGGTTTGCAACGACCCAATTTTTTGCGTGTTGGAGTAAAACTTCAGAGTGCATTTTCTCCCTCATATGGAGGCCATTTTGAAAACTGAATATACCATTGAAATCAGTGTGAGGAGATCTTCGACTTGGAGTTAGTTTCATGAGCATCTGAGACTGCAAAATTTGGAGCATTTGGAGGATCTTCTGCTATCCATGTCCATCTTAGTCTCAAAACATTGCATAGCCAATATGACTAGACTCAATCAAGATCCATCTAGATCATCCATGATGGAATAGTAGGTGGAAGCATTGTAGGAGAAACAATTTATTAGAAAACCATAAACGTTGGATACAACTAGCTCGAACTATTTAGAGGCTCCCATCCTTATGTTAGGAAGTGTCAAATAGGATAACAGTGTGCTTGATATGAAACAATGTATGTAGTCCCACTATATCCTATGATGATTTATAGGCCTTTTTGACAATTGAGTTTGAAAGTAATCATGGAAATTTTCCCTCACTCTTCCAAGAAACCTAGATGTATCACTAGGTTTCATCTACGAGCACACCTTTGTAGGATTTCATAGGCTATAAAATTAGTTATTTGAGGATATTTATAGATAGGTTTTTGTTCAATAAAGACCAATTAAAATTTTTCATAAAGGGGTGGATTTTTCAAAAAATTGGCTCGAGCAATAATGGGTAGTGCTCTTAGATGGGCCTTGGTGAAACACACTTTCGAGAGCTTGTAGAAATCATGTTTATTGCTCGATATGGTTTTCATACCCCCATAGAAAATTCACCAGATGTCCCTCAATGGCTCTAGGAAACAAGATACAATTAGCCATAAAATTCAGAGATGTGAAAAGCACCAATTCCATTGCCCTCTTAACACTTGGTTACAACAAAAGACACACACCTCCTAGGACTCCATATGTCCAAAAATGATTTTTCTGAGTTTTTTTGAAATTGGGGCTTTGTTAAGTAATTATCAATGGAAAATTTTCATAAGAGAGTGTATTTTGCAAAACCCTAGCTCGATATATTATGGGTAGTGTGTTCAAATGGGACTTGTAAAACCACACCTTGTAGAGATTATAGAAGTCATTTATGTTGTTTGGTTTGTCTTATATAACCCCAAACCAAATTCATCATATGTATCTAAATGTCTCTATGGGGTGAGTTGCAAATCACCGTAAAATTCAAGGTGAGACTTGAATGGAAAAATCATCAAGTATAGTAGTTTTCTAACACCAAGTTATAACTAGGGGCACCCTTGCACTAGGATTCTATAGGTCTAAAATTGATTTAATTGAGGATATTGAAAGATATGGCTTTGTTCAATAAAGACCAATGCACATTTTGCATAAGTAGGTGGATTTTGCACAACACTATTTTCAGCAATTGTGCATATTGTGCTCACAAGGATTTTTTCTAAACACACAACACTATTTTCAGCAATTGTGCATATTGTGCTCACAAGGATTTTTTCTAAACACACTTTCTAGAGATTATAGAAGTCATTTTTTCTACTCATTTTGGTTTTTATACTTGTGAACCAAACTAAACATATGTCCATGAATAGCCCTGGGAAGTGAAATGCAATTTGGAATGAAATTCAAATTGGGACTCACATGGGTAAATCGTCAATTCCTTTGGACACCTAGCACTAAGTTATAATTAAGGGAAACACAATAGTTTTTGTCTTACATAATAATTAAGAGAGCATATCTCACCTAATAATTTTTTAAACATGACAAACATTTCCCTATAGTATTCATATGTATTTTCCTAGTATAACAAAATTAGATAAATTATATCTATTCATGGTTCCACTACAATAAAAAATATTGTAGAATAAAAAATATAATTAGTGTAAAAGGGTGAAATGCTAGGGTTAGAAGAGACAATTTTATATATAGAGAAAAATCAAGATGATCAATTTTTTTCAAACACAATAATGAGTTAACATTCTACTATGTATTTTTCTAGTAAATGGAAATGATAATGTGGTCACTTAGTTCTAGAGGCTATCACTATAGTTAAATGTAATTGGTATGGAATATATAAATGAATCTGCTTGTGGGAGAGGATAATTTATATAAAAGCATAAATTCTAATATCAGTAAAGAAATGAAGATGTTTATAAGTAATTAAAAGACTATTTATCATTATATATATTTTTAAACAATATATTTATTTGGCTATGAGGTTCATATATATTTTCCTACTTCATTGAGATAATACAAATGAAATTTTCTCACCTCATTGCAGAGGAATCTGATTAGTAAAAAGGGGAAAAGAGTTAGAAATTTGATAATTATAGAAGTAGAAGAAATTTCAATATACCCTAGGATAAGCACAGTTTGATCAGTAAGGAAGATGACTAGGATGTCAAACTAGGTAGGCATTAGGTGGAAGTTTTTTTGGAGAGGAGATTAGGAGGAAGGTTGAAAATAGGCATGTTGATGTTGGAGGCGTGTTTGATGATGGGGTGGGGAGTCACGGGAACTTAGAATTAACTCTATTGATTCTACTTTTGCTGCTAAGAAGAATGAAAATTATAATAAAATTAAGTGTAGAAAGCATGTGATGTCATAAGTTTGTCTTGTGGTCCTAAGTAGTAATGATCAATCACTATAATTTAGATAATTGGATTCATTAAAACAATAGAGGTAGATTCTAATGGACCAAAAAAAAAGAGAAATTTAATAATACTCTGATTTTCACTAACCTTTGAAAGTTTGACAGTGTGCATCTGCATTTCCTTGCAAATCTATAATGTAGTGAATTGAATGTTGCATCCATAAACATGAATTTAATGATTAACCTCTTGTATCAATATATATTTTTTCTTAGAGATGCTCTCCAACCCACTATGGTAGAGATGTTGTAATGTAATTTTATGTCTTGTAAACATTTTTTTTAATGAAATAACTATGAAGGTTTATATTAAAAAAGAAGACCTGGAATCTAGCCTAGAATTATTACATTTCTTCACAGTTGTTAATATCCCTTGTGGGTTTTATATTGAGCACATCAGCTCAATCCAAACACTCAAGTGAGTACTCGCTAATACAAAACTTTTAATCCTTTTATAGCCAAAATTTTTCCAAAATACCCCCAAAATCCAAATACACTTACATTTCATTTCTTAATTCTTGTCAATTTGACTTTGACTTGACTGCTTGTTTTCATTGGCGATATTTTTATTTCCCTTTTTCCAAATGTGGATCCATCCCATGTTTTCTATTGAATTCAAGGGGTACTCCATCTATGAGTGATATGTGTTGTCTTGTCATTTTTTGAAGGTTCTTCCCCATCTAGCTCATCAACCGAAGAAATCACTTTTCTCATCTTACTTCTAGAAAATTCAGAGTAGGATCTGGTATTCACAAGGGTTTGTTGATCATTGGTCTCCCCTATCTTTGAATCCAATGGATCCTCTTTGACATGTACTTCTTCCTTACTATATTTTTCTTCCTTCATTGGACCCTTTGTGACATGCACTTCTTCCTCGCTGACATTTTCTTCCTCCTTGGCTAGAGTCTCTTCTTTCTTGTATATGGTATTATGTTCTATTTGAGCACCTTCCCACCATTTAGGCCTTTGATACTTTAATGATATCTATTGTTCAACAATTTCTTGGGGATATTTTTGATTACATGCCCTATTTCTTAACATGATCGACATCAGAATGAAACATTTTCATACTCAATCATCTAAATTGATACATAATCTACAGATATTAAGTTGATCTCAACAGGAAATCCTTTATTAAAATCCATATCCATGAATATTTGAGCATATGAAGGCTTAATATAATTATCAATTTCTAGGCTATGACAATGAAATTTCACTATTGCATTTCCAATAGAATTTAACAAAGACATATTCCAAAAATGCAGGGGAAGGTTCGAGAGCCTTACCAAAACTGGAGCCGAAGAGATTGGCATCATAACCATATCAAAGGATACTAGGGATGTGTGAAGAGACCAAAACTTCCCGAAAACCATGATCCTAAGTCACGAATAATATTCTTATCCTCAAAATTAGCAAAGAAAACTACAAAAACCCCTAGCCAAAAGGTAAATATTCAGATCTTGAGATAATAGTGTTTTCCATGTTCGTGAGATGAACTTATGGTGATCAATCTATCACGGTAAAAAAATTGCATTATTGAGGGCTTCATCTCCCAATGGAACATTAAATGTAGGGACCTATTGATTTGTCGAAAGAGAAAATCCAAATTTCAACATGGAACTACAAGAGGTCTTGGCTTGAGTTTCTTGAGAAGAGGATCTTGTAGAACCAACTATCACTCCTTCATGAAATATTGTATTATTATTTGAAAAATAAATATTTTCCATTATTTAAAAGTTCCAGTAAAAGAGGGATGGGTATCTGGCTAGGGAAAAACCCTAGCAGGTATAGGGGTCTACAAAGCTTAAATTTTTTATACCATTTTGAACGTTCTTTCTTGTAAAAATTTTAACTCTATCAAAATAAAATTAGAATTTAAAAAAATATATTATTTTTATTAATTTTTATAAATTATTACCAGTGGTTTTTGACCTCCACGTTAATAGAGCACATGGTATTGACCCATGGTATTCATTTGGTATATAGCATATTTAAAGGGGGAATTTAAACTAGCCTGCATCCATCTTAAATCTTACCAAGTGACAAAAGGGATCAAATATAGTTTTACTCTGATCCCTTTAGGCTTTTAGTAAATCCAAAGTTAATGTTGATCTAGATTGGTCTAATAGATCAAGGAGCACCTTGATTTCACAACAAGAATGGATGAAACCACTCTCTTAACCTCAATTTACCAACAACACTAGTTATTAGTTGGTCTTCACCATCATAGATCATTGATAAATTTAGGTGGAAGTTGAAATAAGATTTCAAATCTATTTTCCAATCAAATGTAAAAAAAAATCATTTTCATTACATAAAAATATATGTAATTTTTTGTTAAAGTTAAACATTACAAATTCTATAATTCTATAATTGAAAGAAAAATTAAAAAAATCAAAGAAGAAATCGATTGTTATAATTGGCTTTGAGAGAGACTCATTAGTTTCACTACATATTTAGAGTGTGTCATCAATATCATAAGGAGACTCATTAGTTTCACTACATTCTTAGAGTGTGTGATCAATATCGTAAGGAAAATATATTAAATAATGTTCACTAGGTAATTAATATTGTAATTCATGAAGGTCACTAAGTGTTTATGTTTTAGGATATCCTCAAATAATGTTCGTGGATGTGTGGTTTGTTTTGTGATATTTATAGATATACCATTTATGTAATATGTTTTCAATAATCAATATTATATTGGAACTTTATTTATTAAGTGGTTATATTTTTCCATATCATTAATATTAGGTAAATTTGACTTGGTGGAGTTAAGGTGGTTAGGTCAATAGTGGTGGTTTTGGGCATTCTTATTGGCGGTCCATGGTATTAAACCTATGATATTATAAAATTAACTTAAAATAAAATAATTTAAATGATAGAAGTCCTCAAAAACACACTATATTCATTAATTAAGGCTCACTAGGTAGTTGGTTTTGTGATATTTATATATATAGAATCCACGTAATATGATCATAATAATAAATATTATATTGGAACTCTTCCCACTAAGTGGTTACTTTTCGTGATACAATTAATATTATAAACTTGACTTGGTGAAAGAGTTAGAGTTGTGAGGTCAATAGTGGTGGTTTCAGGCACTTCTATTGGTAGCGCTTGGTATTGAACCCATGATATTATAAAATAAAATTAAAAAAAAATAAAGTAAATGATAAAAGTTACCAAAAACCATATTTCACGTATTTAATTTTCACCAATTTACTTTTTCCCTTCATTAAAAATTTACAAATGAAGACTCCCAACATATTTATGGACATTATTTATATCATCCATGAGAAGATACCATGGAAAAATTCACATAGACCACAAAAAGTAAATTAAATCTCCCTCAATTCACCACATCATGTAATGCCTTCATTAATGAAGATGCCCTAAGTGGTTAGGTTTTGGGATATTTATAGAGGTAAAAACCATGTCATCTGAAATTGGTATTATATAACCCAAGCATTTTACATATTAACTAAGAGGAGAGTTAGTTTTTCTACATTAGATCTCCAGAAAATTATTGGGAATCCTTTGAGAAAATAGTAGCAGAAGTACATTACTAATCATCAAAAGGCTTCAGAGCATCAATAGGTACGCAATTATTTTTTAGTTATAATCAAATAAGTTTAAGTTAGATGTATTTAGTTGGTTTTGATATAGTAATTGTTTCTAAGTTGTGTAGATCAATTTTGACTTAGTTTATCAAAATTTAAACATGTTAAATCATCCTTAAAGTATGTTTACATATTACTTAGGAGGAAAGTTGTTTTTTATACATTTTTATTTAAACAATGATAGGGTACATTATCTTAGAAAATTTTTGCAAATGTAGAGTGGTTTGGCAGATCAAGTTATTACAAAATGGGTTTAGCTGAGCTTGGATGTCCTAACTACCTTCCCATTGTGTAATATGTACATTATCCATTTCACTCTGAGGTCTCAAACCCTTGTATGTATTGGGGATAAGTATATAGAATGCTTGTTAATGTGTTCATTTGGAGACAATTAAATAAAATGATTGTTAATGTGTTTATTTGGGGATAAATAGATAGAATGTTTGTTAATGTTGAACTCATAACTCAATCTTATGGATCACCTTCTTGGTTAACATCATAATTTCCTTTTGCTCCTCCCTATTGGTTGTGGTTCCTTCTTTGTGCTTTTCACTTTTCCTTTTGTGTTTTAGATTCTTATAATATGAATTAACTGAATCACTTTATTTCTAAACATAGTAGTTTCCCTTTTCTCATTCCTCCCTTCTCACTTTTCCTTTTGTGTTTTAGATTCTTATAATATGAATTAACTTAATCACTTTATTGCTTAACATAGCAATTTCCTTTTTTTCATTCCTCCCTATTGGTTGTGGTTCCTTCTTTGTGCTTTTTGCTTTTCCTTTTGTGTTTTAGATGAATTTCTTGACCTAGCTTTTACTGATGCCCTATTGGATTTCCTATTGATCTCACTAATTTCCTTTAATGCCTGCTGTGGAAATTACTACGCATGCACTATGAATCCATAGCAGGCTACTATCATTATTACCCCTCTAATTTCCTGTTGTGGAAATTACTATGCTCCCAAGCCCCAAGAATTAGATGTCATCTGTTGATCATATCATCCCCCTGTCAAAATTTTTTTAAGCAGCCCCCTTTAAAACACTCGAAACCCCTCTGTTTGGACTAAAAATCCATTTTCCGCCTATCGTTACTTTCTCCCCAGTCACAAAATTGCATAAAAGGCCAAAAAACCCACTTTGAACTCTATATTAAGGTCTAAGCCCCTTTTTCGCCAGCCCCTTTAGCATTTTCCCCATGAAACCGAGCACTGACCCTTAAGGCACTAATTGCATCAATCGCAATCGCAGTGTTTATGTCATGTTTTTCTATCGAATGATCACAAATGTTTGCGATGTGATTGATCACAGGTTCCTCCCCCATCGCATCACACATCTGACTCCCGACCCCCGATCGCACTCCCCTCCGATTGATCATCGCAAACATTTGCGATGCGATTGATCACGTCTCATTTCCACTCCGATCATCACAATCGCAGTTTCTGTCACGTTTCCCTTTTGCTCCCTCCCTCTCCCGATTTGCGATTGCGATTGCAACCTCGGTCCCACCATTTGATTCCTCTACCCTCCATAGCCATTCTCCCTATGCATAGTTTTCATAACCAAGTTTGCGGGTTTTGCAGGATTACAATAGTAGCAGAAGATTGCCATTATTCACAGCCTCCATTTCAGGAGTCGAGAATGCATCAGAGGACCATCTTTCAGAGGCAGAATTTATGAGGAAAAATATGGGAAGCTGTTATGACACGACTTTGATGAAAGAAGCCAGGGTTAAAATCTGTCAAACCCTCCAGAGTCATTCAAAGCATATAATTTTGTAGATGAAGACATTAATGTTGCGGCAAAGGGTATCAGTGGGAGATTGAAGGATTCAATAACTGAAATTGAATATTTTGAGCTCAGATTTGATGTTTAAACAACAAATGTACCAGATCAAAGATATCCCAGATCACACAGAGGGTACAATGCACAAGAAACAATACCCTCCAGGTTTAATTTCAGCTGAATTTTCTTTCAGGAAAGGACGGAATGTTCATGTGGTTTTACTCTCATATCGTGTTCCTAAAGAAACCTCCATCTGGGTGCATTTATTTCAGAAAGCAGGCAACAGAGTACATACAGCACAACATAGTCATTCAGTAGTATGGGCACGAATGTTTCCGCCATTTTGTCTTAATTAGGGAAATTAAATGTTCATCACCTACTTCTTTGACTAGGTTTTCTTTTTCTCCTTTAAAACTCCCTAAGAACAGAAGATTCGGGGTTCCATATTTCATCAGAAAATTATGTAGTGAAAGGCTTTTGTATACATTTTGAAAAAAACTTCTGTATGAAGGCCCAGTGCCCATAGGGTCTCAGTGAGGAGGAGTTCAATCTGTTTTAGAGGATTCCGATCTTTGGTATTTCACAGTATGTAACCTTCTCTTATGTGTTTAATACAATATCTCATTGCATCCATCTCTCTTGTATCATGTTTTGGAATGCGAGTGGCTCACTGATTTTTGGTATGGATTCATCCTAGTTGATGCCCATGCTTGGATCAGTCAAGCGCTTTAAATATGGCTTATGCATGATATACTATTCCATATTCATTTCATCCATATTTCTGCTATATTAGTTTCTTTGGGAGGGTGCTTTTAAAACGCCATTGTCATGTATGGATTCTTAGATTGATAAGCCCATATATGGCTCTATTGTGTATCTGGGTATCATTCTAAAGTTAACTAGTATCTTCTTAATATTTCTTTCACCCCATACACCTTTTGATATTTTATTTCTGTGACATATCACTTGAATTGGCCCTCTTTACAGTAAATTGTCTCTTAATTGTCTGATGCTTTTATATTGGAGCTTTGCATCTTGTCCTTGTAATATGACTTTCACTCTAATGCTTTCTGAGGGTCTTGGTTCCATTTGAATCAATATTTCCCTTTTACAGAAGATAGCAAGTGAGCTGAAGCTGACAACTTCACACATTACATTATACACTCCTTGCTATGCTGTTGTGTAACCAGCTCCAAAAAAAGAAGAAAAGAGATATCAACACCTTAGAAATGAGCTACTTCGAGGGGGCAACCTCCAATAAATTTCATAAATGAACAAATCTTGAATGATACAATTTACAAAACCTCCTTTCTATATATAGGAGTCTATGGGGCCATAATGTAATCCTAGTGGGCCACAATGTAATCCTAGCCGACCTAACAATAATAATTTAAGGGCACAATAATAACAAAATGGGGGTTACAAGGGTTTAATAATAACAATAAGGGGGTTACACTAACAATAATAAGGGACTATACTAGTGATATAGGGACCTAACATGCCCCTCTCCTTCAAAAAAGTGTTGTCCTCAATGCTTGAGTAGCTCTGGGTGCTTTTGTATAAAATTTTCATCCTCCCATGTAGAATCTTCAGTGGGTAAGTTCTTCCACTTGATGAGATACTCTGAAATTGATCGATTCCGTAGCTGTTGAGTTCTTGTTTCCATGACCACTTCAGGTTCCAATATGATTTTTCCTTCCTCATCAAGTTCTGGCAATATTGTTTGAACTTGAAGATTTTCACCTATAACCTTCTTTAAGCATGAAACATGGAAAATTGGATGCACTCGTGAAGAAGCAGGAAGCTCCAATTTGTATGCCATAGTACCAATCTTTTGCAACACCTCGTAAGGACCATAGTACTTTGGCGATAATTTATTATCCTTCTTAGCTTGCTTGAGGGACATTTGTTTGTATGGTTGTAGCCGTAAAAATACCCAATCTCCTACATCAAAACTTCTCTCGCTGCGATGTTGATCTTCCTGTTGTTTCATTCGATTTTGTGCCAAATTAAAGTTATCCTTTAAGAGTTGGAGAACTTCTTGCTGATGCTCGATGTGATCTTCCACTGCTTGAACCTTCGAATTTTCTCTTAAAGATGATGTGATGGATGTTGGATGATATCCATAAAGTGCCATAAATGGGGTCATTTTTGCTGCAGTATGGAAGGAAGTGTTATACCACCATTCAGCAAGAGGTAACCACTTGACCCATTGTGTTTGGTTATCAGATACAAAACAACGAAGATATCCTTCCAAACATTTATTTACTATCTCAGTTTGACCATCAGATTGAGGATGATAAGATGAGCTATGAGCTAATTGAGTACCCAAACAAGAAAATAACTCCGTCCAAAAATTTCCAGTAAAAATGGGATCTCTATCACTCACAATAACCCTTGGGCTTCCATGTAGCTTTTTAATTCTATCCATAAATGTAGTAGCAACTGTACTTGCTTTAAATGGATGAGATAATGCACAAAAGTGTGCATACTTGGTAAGTCTATCAACTATCACCATGATGACACTCTTTCCTTCGGACTTAGGTAAACCTGTGATAAAATCCATTGAAATCTCCTCCCAACGTTGACTTGGAATGGATAAAGGTTGTAGAAGTCCCGGGGTCTTAATTGTCTCAACTTTATTCTGCTGGCAAACCAAACATTCTGTCACAAATTTTTGAATATCAGATTTAAGGCCATCCCAAAAAAAATCTTTCTTCACCCTGTGGTAAGTTTTTAAAAATCCCGAGTGTCCTCCCAAAGGAGAAGTGTGCAATTCTAGAAGAATTTTTTTTTTTAGTTGGGAATTCTTACAAAGATATAAGCGATCTTTGTACCATAAGGAATCATTTTTCCAACTAAATGTATCAGATGTACTAGGATCTTGCTGCAACTTTTGAATGAGTATCCATACATCTTTGTCCTTCTTCCATTCATTTCTTGCTTCAGTTATCCAATCTGGTTGGATAATAGAAATGGCACAAAGCAATGCTTCCACCTCTTCATTCTTTCTTGAGAGTGCATCTGCAACAACATTAAGCTTTCCTTTTTGTAGATTATTTCAAAGTCATAACCCAACATCTTTGTGACCCATTTTTGTTGCTCTTCTGACGATAGTCTTTGTTCCAAAAAGTGTTTAAGACTATCATGATCGCTTTTTACCTTGAAGTGTCTTCCCATTAGGTAAGTTCGCCATTTCTTTAGTGCATGCAATATTGCTAACATTTCCTTCTCATAAATAGGTTTCTGTAAATACTTTCCTTTGATTGGACGACTTTCAAAAGCAATGGGTCTTCCTTCCTGCATTAAAACTGCACCAATTCCATTTCTCGAGGCATCACATTCCACAATAAAGGTTTTTGTGAAGTCTGGCGTAGCTAAGACCGGTGCTAGGCACATTGCCTCTTTAAGATGTTCAAAGGCCTTAGTTGCTTCAGGAGTCCATGAAAATGCATCTTTCTTCAATAATGTTGTTAGAGGTGCTGCTATTCTCCCATAATTCTTAACAAACTTGCGATAATACCCCGTTAACCCGAGAAATCCTCGCAACTGCTTTATGGTTGTGGGGACTTTCCATTCCTTAATGGCTTTAATTTTGTTAGAGTCTACTTTAACACCCTCGTGAGATACAATATGACCCAGATATTCCACCTCTTGTACTCCAAAGAAACATTTGGATTTTTTTGCATATAATTGTTTCTCCTGCAATAGTTTGAGCACCCCGTCAACATGTTCAACATGATCCTTCCAAGACCTACTGTAGATTAGTATATCATCAAAAAATACTAGCACAAATTTTCTAAGGAAGGGTTTGAAAATGGAACTCATCAACCCTTGAAATGTAGAAGGTGCATTGGTAAGGCCAAAAGGCATGACCAAAAATTCATAATGACCCTCATGAGTTCGAAATGTTGTTTTTGGAATATCTTTAGTCTTCATTCTAATTTGATGATATCCTTAACGAAGATCCAACTTGGTAAAATAAATTGCTCCATGTAATTCATCCAATAATTCATCAATCACAGGAATGGGAAATTTGTCTTTAATGGTGAGCTTATTGAGCTCCCTATAATCCGGACACATTCGCCATGATCCATCCTTCTTGTGTACCAATACTACAGGAGCAGAGAAAGAACTTTGACTAGGTTGAATTATACCCGCCTCTAACATTTCTGCAATCATACGTTCAATTTCGCTCTTTTGGAAGTAAGGATATCTATAAGGCCTGATGTTTGGAGGAACATTTCCTGGAATCAAATGAATAGCATGATCATGATCACGAATAGGTGGGAGTCCTTTGGGAGTTTCAAACACCTTGGAATGCTTGTCCAATACTTGTTAGAGATTTGCAGAAATAGATTATTTTGATGTCGGAACTTCTAGTGAGCATAATTGTGAAATTACGCCTCGTTGCTCTTTCTTTAGAAGCTTTGTCATGACATTAGAGCTTATTATCCTTCCTGGCTTCCCTTCAATACCCCGTAATTCGACTTCCTTTCCTTCTAAAAAAAATTTCAAGAAAAGTTCTTGAAAATTAAAAGCTACCGTCCCCAAAGATTGTAACCATTGTACTCCTAGTACAACATCGGCACCTCCCATAGGAATGGCAAGCATTGGACTAGTCAATACATATTCCCCCATGGTTAGCTTGATATTATGGCATTTTCCAGAGCAATTTATAGTTCTCCATTTGCAACCATCACTTGACATTCTGGTGCTGGGTATAGGAAACAATTTAATTCCTTGGCTACCTTATAATGAATAAAATTATGGGTGCTACCTGAATCAATCAACACTATTACCCTTTTCTTCTTTATATGTCCTTCTATCTTGAGAGTTTGAGGAGTGGTAATTCCTGCCAGTGCATTACACGATATGGTCGGATTAATTTCTTCCTCTTCTAGGGTTGGTTCCTGGTGTATATCCTCTTCTTGTTCCTTTTCTTCTTCCTCTTCACAATCTATGTAAAATAATTTCCTCTCAGCACACTTATGACCGTTAGTGTATTTGCTATCACAACTATAGCAAAGCCCTTTTGCTCTTTTTTCTTCCAATTTTTGTGGTGTCAACCTTGTAGGTTGTGGAAATCTAGACGTAGTAACACTTCCTTTTTTATAGAATTGAGTGGTAGGCTTCCTTGTCGCCATTATTTTACATTCAACTTTTCTTGCCAACCTGAATGCCTTCTCCAATGAATCCGGTTCCAAAACACGAACTTCATGTTGGATGTTATCCTTTAAAGTGCCTATGAAGAGATCGATCCAGTGTTCCTCTGGAATATCAGTTACCCTTATATTCAATTTTTGGAAGTCCTCAATGTGCTGCCCCACTAAACCCTTTTGTTTGAGATTTATCAATTGGCTAAAGAAGGTGTCGCTCTTTGTATCCTCATAATGTGCTATCATTTCCTCCGTAAAAATTGACCAAGTGACAATTTTTTTACGGGAGCAAAGCCATCGATACCATACAAATGTATTTTGTTCTAAATGTAAAGTTGCAATGCATACCTTTTGTGTTTTTTGCACATTATGGAGATCAAAATATTGCTCCATCTGTAGTATCCATGTTACAGGATCCTTTCCATCAAACTTCCTCATATCCATTTTTGGAATATGGTGGTTCTTCCCTCCAATAGTAGAGTTTATGAAATCACGATTAACATTTATTTTGTTCTCATTATGAGTTTCCTCTACTATGCTTTCACCATTAGGAAACATTTCTTGTATCAACTTTCCCAAACCTTCTATGTCTACTTTTAGATCTTTCTTCATGTTTTCCATGTTGTCTTTCATTTTTTCATCGATCTTAGCTTCCATGTCATCCATCTTAGCTTCCATGCCCACTTCCATGCCATCCATCTTAGCTTCCAAACCATTCATCTTAGCTTCCATGAATTTCTTCAAACCATCCATATTAGTTTCCACGCCCTTCTTCAAAACTTCCATTTCATTTTTTGTTGTTCTTTGCGAGAGCGAAATTTGTTGCACTTGCTCTTGTAATTTTGATATGTCATGTTGCCATTCTTCGTCTTCATGAGTCATAGTAGGGCCTTATAAAGGCTTAATGGGTGTTGAATTCTTTTAAGGGGCCATTTTAGACTCCAATATTGATATCTATTCTACAATAGGCCCTTGCAATCAATTCAACTTGATTCTTCAAACAAGACTTATGCAATTCAGAAAAAAAATACACACCTTTTACTTGCTTTGAGGAGCTCGATATTGAAATTGTATTATCTCTATGACTGCGGATCTTCAATATCTAAAATTCAGCATTGAATTAGCCCTATGCATTCTCTTTTGAATGTCATAGGTTTGATCTGATTTGGATTCTCCAAGACAAAGTTGTGTCCAATCTCCCACAATGACCTAATTATGGACTGGTTTAGTAGAGCGAATTTGTACGACTTGCCACGTGTCACTGTTTCATCCTTTGTATCTGAAATTGATAGCCAAGAAACTAAAGTCTGTGTACTTGCGACCAATTTTTATGCCACTCTAATCTGATGCCCAGAGAGAGAGCTATTGAAATTTTCCCACGATCACCTCTTTGAGATGCAATTCAGGAGCCTGAAAAAGCACTACCTTCCACAGATAATATCTCCAAAAATATTGCGAACTAAGCTCTGAAATTTTTCAAAAAATTTCCTCAAAATTTCAGCTTCACACCATATGAATTTTAGATTCTTAACCTTCGTAGAAAAAACGTTATAGCGCAAATGCTACGATGACCTGTTTAGGAGCCTGAAAAAAGACCTAACTTCCACAAATCATATCTCCAAAAATATTGTGAACCAGGATCTAAAATTTTTAGAAAATCTTCCTCAGGATTTCAACTTCGCACCTTAAAAATTTCAGCTTCTGAAACTTCGTAGAAAAAACGTTATAGAGAAAATGCCACGATGACCTGTTTGGAGCAGCGAAACCCTAGAATCCAAAGCTCTGATACCAAATGTTGTGTAACCAGCTCCAAAAAGAGAAGAAAAGAGATATCAACGCCTTATAAATGAGCCACTTCGAGGGGGAAACCTCCAATACATTACATAAATGAACAAATCTTGGATGATACAATTTACAAAACCTCCTTTCTATATATAGGAGTCCATGGGGCCATAATGTAATCCTAGTGGGCCACAATGTAATCCTAGCCAACCTAACAATAATAATCTAAGGGCACAATAATAACAAAATGGGGGTTACAAGGGTTCAATAATAACAATAAGGGGGTTACACTAACAATAATAAGGGACTATACTAGTGATATAGGGACCTAACATATGCTAAGATGTCCTAGGCACTAGTCTATAGCAACTCTAGGCTATCTCTAGGAGCGACAACATCTGTCGACAACATATTTCTGGCGCTGTTGCCGGGGATAGAATTTAAGAAAATCAGAATCCCCAGGCCTCGAAAAAATTATATTCACTCTCTAAATAGGCGAGTTCAGAGAGTTGAGAGTTGTAAATCCCTCACCTTGGTGACTCCACATTTGTTATTTGATAAATCCATTTGCATTCCTGGCTCCTCGTAAGACACACCTGAGGTCAGATTAGTATAAGCCAAAGACATCTTCAACGTCTTACCCTGACCAAGTTATACATAGAAGAAATTGGAGGGAAAGGAAATTAGCCCATTCCCAAATTCCTGAAGTGTCAACAAAAGACTTCCCATCCTCTCCTTCTCAAGAAACTCAAGTGCCAAATCTCAATTCCACTGTTGGAGATACTGATTATTATTACTTAGATAGCCCACCCCGAGAGGGTATCAAAAATAAAAATAGTCTTCATCCTACTCCCGAGGTTGAAGAGGTCAAGGAAGTAACCGAAGTATCTGTTGTTAACAGACCTTTGTTCCCCTCAACCCCTCAAGCTGCAGTTGAATATATTCCTATTATTATTCATACTCCACTTCCTCCTCCTCTACCTCCTCTGACTCATCAAACTACTGCACTACCTCCACCTCCTCCTCTTCCTCCATTTACTCATCAGAATGTTGTACTTCCTTCCCCTCCAATGGCTAACGTTCCTGCCTTCTTGTTGAACAAATATGCTCCCTTAGCCTTACCCCAAGTGTTAAATGATATGCCACAGGATTATCTGAATATCTTGCCCAGATTTAATGGAGAAAATGAGATTTATGCTCAAAAACATCTTGAGACTTTCTGCTCTTTTGCAGAGAAATTTAATGTTGAACATCTAGATGTGGTCTTAAGACTGTTTGTACAATCTCTTGATGGTGAAGCTAGAAAGTGGTTTAAGACATTGGGAAACCATTCCATAACCATGTGGGACAAAATTATTTTCTCGAAAAATGGGGTGAGAAGAAAGATCATGGACATTGCCTTATAGAATTCAATACACTCAAGAAAAGACATAATGAAGGGGTGGCAGAGTCCATCAAGAGGTTTAATAAACTATATTAAAGTCTTCCTGCTAATATGAAACCCCATCAGACTACTGCTAAAGTTGTTTTTATAGCAGCCTTTGATTCAGAATTTGGTTTCTCCCTCAAAGAAAGAAAGCTTGCTACTCTAGATGATGCTCAGGCAGATGCACTAGAGTTGGAAGCAAACTTTTCCTCCACTGGAAAGTCAAAAGGAAGATCAGAACAAGATAGCAGAAGAAGGGGCAAGGAAGAGGTGTCTACTTCTAGTCAGGACAAAGACTCAGACAAAATGGAAGAAATGAGCAAATTAATTAAGAAAATGTTCAAGCTTGAATTGGAGGCCAAGAATTCAACCTTTCAAAATTTCTAGAATGCTCCAAATAGAGGATACAATCCTCAGTATAGGAAACCACCCTTGCAGATATTTCCAAGGGAAGCAAAGGAGAAACAGGATCAAGTACCACACCAATTGTATCTGGAGGGTCCAGTAGATGATTCTACTGAAGACACTGCCTATGGACTGGAGGATGCAAATCTTGCCTTTTCAAATAGTGATGGAGAAGAATTCCCTTTGCAAGGGAATGATGGAGTTGAGTGCTCATTGCAAGAAGAAGAAAAGACCAGAGACACAGAAGAAGCAGAATTTGATCATTATTGTAAACAATTTGATGATTTCATGCAGGAAAATTTCAATAGAAGATATGATCTCAGATCTTATAGGAAGAGGACTCGTACTCAAGAGCAAGAAGAAGAGTTACCCCGGAAGGAAGCGCCTGCTCAGAAGGAATCAACAATGCAGAAGGCTACAGACAAAGGTAAGCAACCTCTAAACAATCCTCTGCAGTGTAATGATCAAATCCCTTCTTCTTCTAAAGTAGTCACTTCTTCTTGTACCAAGTCTGTGTCAAAAGAAGCCCAACCCCCAGTTGAAAATAAAGAGTCAAAAGAGGTTATGATAGAAAAATCCCCTCCTGCTTTCAGTCTGCAAAAAGAACTAGAAAAATTCAAAATCCCAGTCCCCTTGACTGAACTGTTGAAACAGCCAGCATATAAATCTCAAGTCACATCTTTTATGCTCCCACCAAAAGTGCCAACCATCCCAGATAGTCTCAACCTCCAAGAAGAGAGACCCGTGGTAGTTTTTGGCCCACATGTCGAGGAGATAGATCTCTCTACTCCTCCCTTCTACGTGTCTCTGGTAATCCATGACCTACTATTACATAACTGCATGCTAGATTCTGGAGCTTCCCACAATCTTATGCCTCTATCAATCATGGAACAACTAGGTTTACAAATCACACGTCCATACAAAGACCTCTATTCATTTGATTCCAAAAGAGTTAAATGCTTGGGGATGATCAAGGATTTAGTGGTCGATTTAGCCCAAATCCCAACAAAAAGTGTGGTAATAGACATCGTGGTGGCTGACATCCCAGCTCGTTTTGGTATGTTGCTATCAAAGTCGTGGGGAACAAAAATTTGTGGATCAATTAAGATGGATTTAAAATATGCCACTATCCCAGTTTTTGGCAGCCAAGAGAGGAGGTTATACAGGGAGACTAGATTTGTCAAGATGGTGACAAAGGCTGACAATTCTGTGAATTCGCCAGTCTACATAAAAGAAGGAAATTTTTCGTGCTTGATGTTGGAACAAGATCAAGATTATGCTCATGAACCATCCTTCTGCCAGATCAAGAGTAAGCAGCCCTCACAGAACATGGAAGTAGGAATATGGACACTACATTTTGATGGAGCAAATGCTAAAGAAGGAAATGGAGTTGGATTGCTATTGATTTCTCCTATAGGCAGATGGGTGCCCTTGTCCTTCAAAATAGAATATGAAGCCACCAATAATGTGGCTAAATATGAAGCACTTCTGTTGGGATTTCCGAAAGCCAGGAATATGAGTATACAAAGTTTAAAAGTTCTGGGAGATTCAAAGCTGGTGGTTAGACAAATTAGGAATCAGTGTCAGACCAAACATCCTAGGCTAAGGGCTTATAGAAATGAAGTTTGGGACATGGTGGAAAACTTCTTCTTGGAATTTAATATACAGTTCATGCCCCAAGAACAGAATAGGATGGTTGATTCCCTTGCTATGGCTACTAGTACATTTCGTCCACCTCAGAACCCTCTTTTAAGATATGAAGTTGAGGTGCGTTATCGGCCTTCAATCCTAGATAACATCAAACACTAGCAAGTTTTTGAGGATGAAGAACAGATGAAGAGATTCCTGGAAACAATGCAGGAATTCTCCAATATGGAGATTGATGATGCAAAAGAGGCCGAGTCTGAAGATACATCAGAAGGAAATTGGGAGGAGAAAGTGGCAGGTAATAAGGTGTTGCAGTTAAAGGGAAACATTATTCCTAGAGGATTTGTGCCTCTAGAAAGACTATTTGATAAAAATGATGTCCCCCTACAGCCAAGAAAAGTTGTAGAAGAGAATCAGGTAGAAGACCTAAATTTGGGTACTGAGGCTACCCCAAAATTATCAAACTGTCCAAGAAAATCCCTGAATAATATAAAAGGCTATATCAGAAATTATTTCAGTCTTACAAAGATGTGTTCGCATGGTCTTATCAAGATTTGAAAACTTTTGATATCAACACTATGCAACACAAAATTCCACTGAGGGCAGAAGCAAAGCCCTATAAGCAGAAGCTCAGACAAATCAATCCCTTGCTACTACCTTCTATTGATAAAGAAATTAAGAAGCTTCTTAAGGCCAAAATAAATTTTCCAATGAGGTACTCTGAATGGGTGGCAAACCTTGTCCCTGTGTGTAAGAAGAATGGAGAAATAAGGTTGTGTGTGGATTTCAAAAATTTAAATAGAGCATCCGTAAAGGATAATTATCCACTTCCCAAAATGGATCACATCCTGCAGAAGGTGGTCGGATCTTCCAGGATGTAGATGATGGATGGATTCTCTGGTTATAACCAGGTGGATGTACTTCCAGAGGATAAAAAGAAGACTGCTTTCACCACACCGTGGGGTACATTTATGTATGCCAGAATGCCTTTTGGATTGATTAATGCAGGGGCCACTTTTCAGAGGGCCATGGATATTGCTTTTGATGGAGAGCAAGATAAGTTCTTGGTAGTCCACCTCGATGATATCACTGTATTTTCCAAGAACGATGCTGAGCACATCGAACATCTACGGAAAAATTTTGAGAAGTGCAGAAGGTATGGTCTTTCCCTTAATCCTCAAAAGTCTTTATTTGCATTAGAGGAGGGAAAGATTTTAGGCCATATCGTGACTAAATATAGGGTGAAGATAGACCCTAAGAGGGTAGAGGTTATAAACAGTATTGCTTTTCCCAAAAATAAGAAAGAGGTACAAGTATTCCTCGGACGCATAAATTTCTTGAGAAGGTTTATCCCTAACTATGCTGAGATAGTTAGGCATATAACAGATATGCTAAAGAAAGATAATGAGGTAAAGTGGTCACAAGAATCACGGGAGGCATTTACTAGGATTAAGAATGCTTTTGCAGAAGCTCCTGTATTGGCTGGACCAGATTATGATAAACCTTTCGTGATTTTCTCTTTTGCATCACCTCATACAATAGAAGGAGTTTTATTGTAGAAAAACTGTGGAAGGGTATGAGCAGCCTATTGACTTTTTCAGTCAGGTGCTTCGCGATGCAGAATTAAAGTATAACATATTGGAAAAGCAAGCATATGCCCTAGTGAAATCCCTCAAAGCATTCCATGTATATATCTTACAGTCCCACATCACTGCATTTGTGCCTGCGACTGCTGTAAAAGATATTCTTATTCAGGGGGATAGTGAAGGAAAATGAGGGAGGTGGATTGCTAGAATACAGGAGTATGACTTAGACATATGCCCTACTAAGCTCATCAAAGGATAGGGGCTTTCTAGAATGTTATCTGAATCAAACTATCAAGCCCTGGGCATAAATTTGTCCATTATAGCAGGTGAGGAATCTGAGGAAAAAGAAGAAAGACATGGAATTGGGGTAGCTACTCCAGAGATACATGTAAAGTACCTCACTAGTCCGTGGTACAAAGAGATAGTAGAATATATCCTTACACTTAGCTGCCCTCCAAGTTGTGATAAAGAAAAATACAGAGCATTACAATTGAAATCATAGAAATACATAATTGCCAACAGCCGGCTATACTGGCGATATCCTTCAAGTATCTTACTCCTGTGCCTCACAGAGAATGAAGTAGAGAGCATTATTGAAGAATTCCATGAAGGGATATGTGGAGTTCATTACAGCTGGAGGGCCACAACTCATAAAATTCTGAAAGCTGGCTTTTATTGGCCAAAGATTTTTGGAGATGTTTTTGCCAGGGTAAGGGCATGTGATAAATGTCAAAATTTTGCTGAGAGACAGAAATCAGCACCATTTCCCCTGATTCCAGTGCATGTGGATGAACCATTCAAATAATGGGGTATTTATTTTATAGGTGAAATACATCCTCCATATAGTGGTCAACATAAATGGATATTAACAACCACAGATTATTTCACCAAATGGGTGGAAGCCATACCTGCAAGGAATGCTACAGATACATTGATAATAAAATTCATGGAAGAAAATATCATATCCAGGTTTGGCTGTCCCACTAGAATAGTGACTGATAATGCCCAGGCCTTCCAATATGCAAAGTTTATGAATTTCTGCCAATAGTATAATATCACACTAAGTCACTCTACAACTTATTATCCACAAGGAAATGGCTTGGCAGAATCCTCAAATAAAACTTTGGTGAGGGCCTTGAAGAAGACTATCAATGAGAATCAGAAGAATTGGGATTCCCAATTGAAATTCGCTCTATGGGCAAATAGAATCACCAGCAAGAGAGAAACTGGGAGATCTCCCTATGAATTAGTATATGGACGAGCAACAGTTTTTCCTATACAACTGGCTTTACCAGTGGCCCGTTTCATGCAAGAAATTTAGGAAGAAACTGATGATATGATCAGGAGAATCAATCAATTGGTGGAATTAGAAGAAACACGGGGCCAAGTGAATAAGAGATTGATAGAATATCAAGAGAAAATGAAACACATTTTTGATCGTCACGCAAAATACGGGAAGCTGCAGATTGGTGATTTGGTGCTCAGGTGGGATATCCGGAGAGATGAGAAAGGTAAACATGGTAAATTCGACCCCCTCTGGTTTGGTCCTTTCAAAATTGTGGAACCGGGGGGCAATAATACTTTCAGGTTGGAGAATTTACAGGGCGACTTGCTGGATGCCCCTGTAAATGGTCAATTCCTCAAGCCCTAATTTCAGTTCTGATTCAGGCCAGGCAGCCTGATGTATTATATTGTATGATATTTTCCTTTTTGTTTTAGTTTGAATAAGGTGGGTGTCGTGATGAATTATAAGGTAAAATATGAAGGTGTTGAAGAGAAAAATTTGCACACATGATGATCAAAAGGTCTTCGAAGTTCTCGACACGTCCAGGGATGAATGTGCCATCCCCAGGTGGAGCCAATGTTGATCATATCAGCCCCCTGTCAAAATTTTGTTAAGCAGCCCCCTTTAAAACACTCGAAACCCCTCTGTTTGGACTAAAAATCCATTTTCTGCTTATCGTTACTTTCTCCCCGGTCATAAAATTGCATAAAAGTCCAAAAACCCACTTCGAACGCTATATTAAGGCCTAAGCCCCTTTTTCGCCAGCCCCTTTAGCTTTTTCCCCATGAAACCGAGCACTGACCCTTAAGGTGCTAATCGCATCAATCGCAATCGCAATGTTTATGTTATGTTTTTCTATCGGATGATCGCAAATGTTTGCGATGCAATTGATTGCAGGTTCCTCCCCCATCGCATCACATGTCTGACTCCTGACCCCCGATCGCACTCCCCTCCGATCGATTGTCGCAAAAATTTGCGATGCGATTGATCACGTCGCATTTCCACTCCGATCATCGCAATCGCAATTTCCATCGTGTTTCCCCTTTGCTCCCTCCCTCTCCCAATTTGTGATTGCGATTGCAACCCCGGTCCCACCATTTGATTCCTCCACCCTCCATAGCCATTCTCCCTATGCATGGCTTTCATAACCAAGTTTGCGGGTTTTGTAGGATTATAATAGCAGCGGAAGATTGCCATTATTCACGGCCTCCATTTCAGGAGTCGAGAATGCATCAGAGGACCATCTTTCAGAGGCAGAATTTATGAGGAAAAATATGGGAAGCTATTATGACACGACTTTCATTAAAGAAGCCAGGGTTAAAATCTGTCATACCCTCCAGAGTCATTCAAAGCACATAATTTTGCAGATGAAGACATTAATGTTGCGGCAAAGGGTATCAGTGGGATATTGAAGGATTCAATAACTAAAATTGAATATTTTGAGCTCAGATTTGATGTTTAAACAACAAAGGTACCAGATCAAAGATATCCTAGATCACACAGAGGGTACAATACACAAGAAACAATACCCTCCAGGTTTCATTTCAGCTGAATTTTCTTTCAGGAAAGGATGGAATGTTCATGTGGTTTTACTCTCATATCATGTTCCTGAAGAAACCTCCATCCAAGCACATTTATTTCAGAAAGCAGGCAGCAGAGTACATACAACACAACATAGTCATTTAGTAGTATGGGCACAAATGTTTCCGCCATTTTGTCTTAATTAGGGAAATTAAATGTTCATCACCTACTTCTTTGACTAGGTTTTCTTTTTCTCCTTTAAAACTCCCTAAGAACAGAAGATTCGGGGTTTCAGATTTCATCAGAAAATTATGCAGTGAAAGGCTTTTGTATACATTTTGCAAAAAACTTCTGTATGAAGGCTCAGTGCCCATAGGGTCTTAGTGAGGAGTTCAATCTTCTTTAGAGGATTCTGATCTTTGGTATTTCATAGTATGTAACCTTCTCTTATGTGTTCAATACAATATCTCATTGCATCCATCTCTCTTGTATCATGTTTTGGAATGCGAGTGGCTCACTAATTTTTGGTATGGATTCATCCTAGTTGATGCCCATGCTTGGATCAGTCAAGCACTTTAAATATGGCTCATGCATGATATAATGTTCCATATTCATTTCATCCATATTTCTGCTATATTAGTTTCTTTGGGAGGGTGCTTTTAAAACGCCATTGTCATGTATGTATTCTTAGATTGATAAGCCCATATATGGCTCGGTTGTGTATCTGGGTATCAGTATAAAGTTAAATAGTATATTCTTAATATTTATTTCACCGCATACACCTTCTGATATTTGATTTCTGTGACATATCACTTGAATTGGCCCTCTTTACAGTAAATTGTCCCTTAACTGCCTGATGCTTTTATATTGGAGCTTTGCATCTTGTTCTTGTAATATGACTTTCACTGTAATGCTTTCTGAGGGTCTTGGTTCCATTTGAATCAATATTTCCCTTTTATAGAAGATAGCAAGTGAGATGAAGCTGACAACTTCACACATTACATTATACACTCCTTGTTATGCTAAGATGTCCTAGGCACTAGTCTATAGCAACTCTAGGCTGTCTCTAGGAGTGACAACATCTGTCGATAACATCATCCATGATGTCTTGAAACTCTAATCAACCATAATTGCGAATTTACTTGCCCCATATTTATAGTCACCCTAGGCTGCAATCATCGTTTGGTTTGGACATCTCCCACTAATTGTTTGCAATGAAGGAGATCTCCTAGTGATGTCATTTCAGGGTCATCCCACAACCTCGCCCTTTACTAGGTAAACCATCTCGCTTTTCAAATTAGTTGTGGAATACCTTCCTTTGTTCTCCCAATAATGAAAGTCACTTATTAATCATCAGTAAACCCTCATTATAATTAAGGTTTTTTATTTTTATTTTTCAATTCAGCAACATCATAGTTATTTGAATAACCAACAGAAACTAAAAATTGAAGCCTTGATTTGTTTCATGTAGATTGGAAGAACAGGGGCTAGAGCTATTTTTCTTGAACATGGAGCAAGAATGAACTATTCCTACATCTCAGACAACAATAGAGAACTTGTCTACAAAAATAATCAACATTGATCAAGTCACTAATGGAAATGCAATTTGTTCCATCTGTACAGATCTAATTCATATTGGTGAAGCAGCGAGACAACTACCATGTAACCATATGTATCATAGCCATTGCATCATTGAATGGCTTAATCATGGAAATAACTGTCCATTGTGTCGTTATAAGCTGCCCACAGATGAGCCATAGACTATTGATCCAAAAAGTGGGACCCTCCATGGAAGTGAAGGTGATGGTTGAATTCACCTTATTCATATGCCTCCACACATGTGTCTTCCTTGATACGTGATGCCAATAGAGATATGTATTCCTATATTTGGTGAAAGAGTGCAGTAATTTTAGTCCCCAGGTTGTCGATTCTGTCATTCACCTTTACTGCAGCCATTACTTAAGAGTGGGTTTCATAAATGCACTAGCCCATATTTGGGATCGCTTGAATGAATGTGGGATTATAAGTGAATGGAACCACAACGATCAGCTCGCTGATCAGAGTCTTATGAGCTAGGTCTCAATAAAGCGCATTTTTTTAATTTTTTAATTTATTTTTTTACTCTGAACGAAGTTTTACTACCCATTGATCAATACTGTAGTGGCCAAATATTCGAAAGATTGATACTGCCAAATGTCCTGTGAAAATCAGGCCTGAACTAAAGTAGATGGACCTAAATGTCTAGGTACCATTAGATGTGTCGCAAGAATCATATCTGGGCTATGGCAGCCAAAACCCTATTGTACTTTGAGTTGAATCTATGTTGTGAATACCCCAAAAGCAATATGGACGGTGTCGATGGATAAAAACTGGTATATCTGAGCAAGATAGATAATATGAGTGAACTTCATATCTATGGGGGAACTATGGTCACAAGGAGTCTCAGGCACTACAGATCACAATATACGTAGCGGTCCAACAATAGTACTCGGCCTAATCTTTCAGGGCACCAACTAAGGAGGTTCGATCATACCATTAGTCATATTACTCGGATACCCTATTGTACATGCAATTAATCTACCACTTCTTATGCACTTGACCTGTTAGATGATCCAGAACACAAGAAAGATGAAACAAAATAGCCGATAAATATAGATATCACCAGAAAATAGATAAGCGACATTGATATTTCATCATGCAGAAAGAAGATACAATGTTCACTTGCCTCTTCGAGGGGGCAACCTACAACAGAATAGAGCTCAATTAAAATATGACACAATACTTATTCCTTCTATATAAGGTTATTTATAGCCTAATGGAATCTAAAACCATAACTACTAGTGTTCCCTGACATAATCATGGGTTAACCACCTTATTTATTAATTAAGGCCCGTTTATAACTACTTGTGGTCCCTTTTCTAGAATGTGGGTCGAAAAATTACAATTATTATTAATGCAGATAACCACTTACTAGATTTGTTGACTCAACCAACTAACTATGACTTGGACTAGGCTCTCATGGGCTTATTGCATAAATAAAGGGGTTAGGGTTGGAGCCTCGCAAACCATAGCATATCTTTGAACTGATGGTGGAATTAAACAATGACTCATGGAATTAGTTATTATACATATGATTAAACATATCCTAAATAAACATATGTTTGAAGTGGTGATACATATGCTAACTTCATAACAACATATATCATATAGTTTCAATGGTGGCTCGATCTCGTTGATTTGGAGACTTCGGTTAAAACAACCTTTGTAATTATAACGACGGTGATGCCAGCTCTACGCCATGTTTAGGCTCATGGGCTAACTGCAGTAATACTTGACCCACACCAATTTTAGAATGAAAGCTTTGACATGTCATTTGGTAGTTTCAATAATAAAACCAAGGGTTTCGTTGGGCCACTGGATGTGGCGGGCTCCGCCAACCCTACCCCGAATTTCAGTTCAAATAAGATTTAAAATAGTACAACTGTGCCAATGTTAATAGAACAATACTGTGGGATAACGATAATGTTTTGTAATGTGATGTTGGAGGTCGTGTGTTCAATCCCAACCTTAGAGTTTGACTTGCTGCTGAGTTTTCCTTTGAACGCCACGTGTCCTGCTATGAGGTTGCCACTTGGCTTGCAAAGGCCCAATTTTTTTCATGTTGGAGTAAAAATTCAGAGTGCATTTTCTCCCTCATATGGAGGCCTTTTTGAAAACCGAATATACCATCGAAATCAGCGCATTGAGCTCTTCGACTTGGTGATGGTTTCATGAGCATCCGAGACTGTAAAATTTGGAGCATTTGGAGGATTTTCTCCTATCCATGCCCATCTTGGTCTCAAAAAATTACATAGCCAATATGATTAGAATTAATCAAAATCCATATGGATCATGCATGATGGAATAGTAGGTGGAAACTTTGTAGGAGAAACAATTTCTTACAAAATCCTAAAAGTTGGATATAACTAGCTGGAACTATTCAGAGGTTGCCATCCTTATGTTAGGAAGTGTCAAATAAGATAGGAGTGTGCTTGATATGAAACAAAGTATGTAGTCCCACTATATCCTATGATTATTGATAGGCCTTTTCGACAATTTATTTTGGAAGTAATCAAGGAAATTTACCCTCACTATTCCAAGAAACATAAATATATCACTAGGGTACATCTAGGGGCACACCTTTTTAGGATTTCATAGGCTAGAAAATTAGTTATTTGAGAATATTTAGATATAAGGTTTTATTTAATAAAGACCAATTAAAATTTTTCATAAAGGGGTGATTTTTTCAAAAAATTGGCTCGAGCAATAATGGGTAGTTCTCTCACATGGGCCTTGGTGAAACACACTTTCGAGAGTTTGTAGAAATCATGTTTATTGCTTGGTATGGTTTTCATACCCACATAGAGGAGTCACCATATGTCCCTTAATGGCTCCAGGAAACAAGATACAATTAGCCTTCAAATTCAAAGATGTGAAAACCACCAATTCGATTTCCCACTTGACACTTTATTACAACAAAAGACACCCACCTCCTAGGACTCCAAATGTCCAGAAATGATTTTTCTGAGTTTTTTTGCAATTGGGGCTTTGTTAAGTAACTATCAATGGAAATTTTGCATAATAAAGTGTATTTTTCAAAACCCTAGATTAATAGATTGTGGGTAGTGTGGTCATATGGGCCTTGTAAAAACACACTTTGTAGAGGTTATAGAAGTCATTTATGTTGCTTGGTTTGGCTTATATAACCCCAAACCAAATTCACCATATGTATCTAAAATTCTCTATGGGATGAGTTGAAAATCACCGTAAAATTCAAAGTGAGACTTGAATGGAAAAATCGTCAAGTCTAGTAGTTTTATAACACCAATTTATAACTAGGGGCACCCTTGTACTAGGATTCTATAGGTCTAAAATTGATTTAATTGAGGATATTGAAAGGTATGGCTTTGTTCAATAAATACCAATGCAAATTTTGCACAACACTATTTTGAGCAATTGTGCATATTGTGGTCACCTGGATTTTTTCCAAACAAAGTTTCTAGAGATTATAGAACTCATTTTTTCAACTCATTTTGTTTTTTATACATGTGAACCAAATTGAGCATATGTCCATGAATGGCTCTGGGAAGTGAAATGCAATTGGGTATGGAATTCGATTGGGACTCAGATGGGTGAACCATCAATTCCTTTGGACACCTAGCACTAATTTACAACTAAGCAAAACCCAATAGTTTTTGTCTTACACAATAATTAAGAGAGCATATATCACCTAATAACTATTTAAATATCACACACATTTCATTATAATATTTGTATGTATTTTCCTAGTATAAGAAAATTACATAAATTTTATATATTCATGCTTCCACTGCAATAAAAATTATTGTAGAATAAAAAATATGATTAGTGTAAAAGGGTAAAATTTTAGGGTTAGAAGAGACGATTTATATATAGATAAAATTCAATATGATCATTTCTTTTCAAAAACTAGAAAGAGTTAACATTCTAATTTGTGTTTTTCTAGTAAATGGAAATGATAATGTGGTCACTTAGTTCTAGAGGCTATCATTATAGTTAAATGTAATTAGTATGGAAGATAAAAATGAATCTTCTAGCGAGAGAGGAGACTTTATATTAAAAGCATCAATTCTAAGATCAAACAAGAAATGAAGATGTTTATAAGTAATTAAAATACTATTTTTCATTATATATATATATATATATATATATATATATATATATATATATATATATATATATATATATATATATATATATATATATATATATATATATATATATATATATATATATATATATATATATATATATATATATTTGGCTATGAGGTTCATATATATTTTCCTACTTCATTGACATAATAGAAATGAAATATTCTCACCTCATTGCAGAGGCATTTGATTAGTAAAAAGGGGAAAATATTCTCAACTTTTATAATTATAGAAGTAGAAGTAATTTCAAGGTACCATAGGATAAACACAGTTTGATAAGTAAGGAAGATGACTGGGATGTGAAACTATGTAGGAATTAGTTGGAAATTTGTTGGAGAGGAGATTAGGAGGAAGGTTGAAAAGATGCATGTTGATGTTGGACACATGTTTGATGATGGGGTGGGAAGTCATGGGAACTTAGGACTAACTTTGTTTATTCTACTTTTGCTTCTAAAAAGATTGGAACTTATAATAAAATAAGTGTAGAAAGCATGTGATGTCATATGTTTGGCTTGTGATCCTCGGGAATAATGATCAATAACCATAATTCAGATAATTGGATTCATTGAAACAATAGTGGTGGATTCTAATGGACCAAGAGAAATAAAAATTTAATAATACCCTCATTGTCGCTAACCTTTGAAAGTTTGATGGTGTGCATCTACGTTTCGTTGCAAACCTACAATGTAGTCAATTAAATGTTGCATCCATAAAAATGACTTTAAGGATTACCCTCTTGTATCAATATATATTTTTGCTGAGATATTCTCTTCAACCCACTGTGGTAGATATGTTGTAATGCAATTTTATGTCTTGTAAATATTTTTTTCAATGACATAAGTATGAAGGTTTATATTAAAAAATGAGGCATGGAATCTAGCATAGAATTACTACATTTATTCATAGTTGTCAATATCCCTTGTGGGTTTGAGATTGAGCACATTGGCTCAATTCAAATGCTCGAGTGGGTACTCTATAATACAAAACTTTGATTCCATTTATAGCCAAATATTTCCAAAATACCCCCAATATCCATATAAACTTACATTCCATTTCTTACTTCTTGTCAATTTGACTTTGAATGACTTCTCGTTTTCATTGGCGAGATGTTTATTTCCATTTTTCCATATGTTAATCCAACGCAGGTTTTATATTGAATAAAAGGGGTCATCCATCTACGAGTGATATATGTTGTCTTTGTCATTTTTTGAAGGTTCTTCCCCATCTATCTGATCAACCGAAGAAATCACTTTTCTCATCTTACTTCTTGAAAATTTAGACTAGGATCTAGTATTCACAAGTGTTTGTTGAACATTGGCCTCCCCTATATCTGAATCTAGTGGATCCTCTTCGACATGCACTTTGTCCTTACTATATTTTTCTTCCTTCATTGGACACTTTTTGACATGCACTTCTTCCTCGCTGAAATTTGCTTCCTCCTTGGCTAGAGTATCTTCTTTCTTGTATATGGTATAATGTTTTCTTTGAGCACCTTCGCACCATTTATGATTTTGGCTACTTCAACGATATCTATTGTTCAAGAATTGCTTGGGGAAATTTTTTATTACATGCCCTATTTCATAACATGAACGATATCAGAATGAAACATTTTCATAATCAAGCTTCTGAACCGATACATGATCTAGAGATATTAAGTTTATATCAACAAGAAAACCTTTATTAAAATTCTTCTCCATGCATAATTGAGCATATGTGCGTTGAAGATAATTCTCAGTTTCTAGGCTATGACAATAAAATTTCACTATTTCATTTCCAATAGAAGTTAACAAAGACATATTCCAAAGGTGCAGGGGAAGGTTCGAGAGCCTTACCCATATTGGATCCAATGAGATTTTCATCGTAACCAGATCAAAAGATACCCAAGATGCATGAACAGACGAACACTTCCTCAGAACAAGGGTCCTAAGTCACGAATAATCTTATTATCCTCAAAATTAGCAAAGAAAAATACAAAAAAACCATCATCCAGAGGGTAAATATTCAGATCCTTAGACAATAGTGGGTAAATATTAATATCTTGAGACAATAATGGTTTCCACGTACCTGAAATGCACTTATGGTGATCAATCAGTCACGGTAAAAACTCGTTAAATCTACAAACCATACCTTGATATGTAAAAAAGAAATCATTGTTGAGGACTTCATCTCCGAAGGGAACATTGAAGGTGGAAAAATAAGAGGTCTTGAACTATCGAAAGAGAAAATCCAAATTTCAAATTGGAACTATAAGAGATCTTGGCTTGAGTTTCTTGAGAAGAGGAGCTTGTAGAACGAACTACCAATCCTTCATGAAATATTGTCTTTTTAAATGAAACATAAATATTTTCCATTATTTAAAAGTTTGCGTAAAGAGGGAAGGGTGGTTGGCTAGGGAATAACCATAGCCAGGTCTACAAAGCTTGATATGCCTCCTTTGCAAATCAAGTTTTTATACAATTTTGAATATTCTTTCATGTAAACATTTTGACTATCAAAATAAAATTGTAAATTAAAAAAAAAAAAATTATTAATTTTTATAAATTATTACCAGTGGTTTTTGACCTCTAGGTTAATAGAAAACATGGTATTGACCTATGGTATTCATTTGGAATATAGAATATTTAAAGGGGGGAATTAAACTAGCCTACATCCATATTAATTCTTACCAAGTGACAAGAGGGATAAAATATCTTTTCACTCTATTTTTTTTTTTGTATCTAACTAGATTTGATCCCTTTGGGCTCTCAGTAGATCCATAGTTAAGATTTATCTAGGTTAATATATCAAGGAACACTTTGATTTCACAACACATTAGGGGAATTTTGAGGTCTAAAATGGGCCTCCTAAGGAAAATGTGCAATCAAAGTTCACTTTATGAGAACCAATCACATTTTAGGGGATGACATCATCCCCAATGATTGAGGTGGCATTGTTTGAGTTAAAGGTACTTACTTGTCACATTGTCAATGGTGGATAAAAACTCATGGTTAAACATGGTAGTACTCTAAGTACTTTTAAATTAATAGAGAAAAGTACTCATAATAAATGATTTTTCACAGTTTTTAAATAAAATATTATTATTATCATTTCAATATTATAAATCAAATCAATTCAATATGTAATATAAAATTCATACACAAAACAATATATTACATATATTATATTATATTATTTTCATATAGTATATTAATTACATATTATTATATAATTTAAATAATATAAATTTTAATTAATAGTATATTCTATAATTAAGAATTTATGAATCAAATTTATATTTCATTTTAAGTTATTTAAGTATAAAGGGAAAATGCATTAGTTGAGCAATGATAATGGTTTTTCTTGAAAATATCATTCTTATTTATAGTCACATCAATACAAATTTTTTATTAATTTTATTTTGATACAAATTTTGAATTGAATTTAACTATGGTTACATGGATATTGGTGTAAAAAGTGAGTCGAAAATTCACAAATATTATTTTGTTGGTTTAGTTATTATTTTATTATTTCCTTAGGAGGCCCATTTTAGACCTAAAAACTCCCCTAATGAAGAATGGATGAAACCACTCTCTTAACCCCAATTTACCAACAACACTAGATATTAGTTGGTCTTCACCACCATAAATCATTAATAAATTTATGTGGACGTTGAAATAAGATCTCAAACTTATTGTCCAATAAAATGTAAAAAAAAAAAATCATTTTCATTTGATTAGGTGATCATGTCCAAGTTATGAAAATTTCTCAGAAATGAAAGTGTTCAAAAGTGGTTGTATTATGAACAATCGGAAAAGTCTCGTCACTGCATTTCTAGTGCTATGAACGGTTCTCAAAACTGAGGTCGTATGTGAAAGTTATGAAGGATTGAAGTTTCCAGTAAACTCCATTTTTCAATTGACCAAATTTGACTTTTATTAATTTGGAAAATTTTTAAAAAAAATATTCCAAGAAATATTTCAGGAATATTCCTCAAAATATTTCATGTGATGATTCATTGGTGGATTGACTTTTTGTGTTGTGGCCAATCGGAGGCTGCCACATGGCAGGCCTGGAGGTCACCACATGGCCCCAGGCCAGAGGTGAATGGCACATTAAAAGAAAATTCATATTCGACAGGATTTGAACACCTGACCTCGCAAAAAATAGCACACATGCCTACCATTAGGCCACAAGGAAGTCCTTATAAAACGTTGTAGCCGTGATATATTTAAAATTTTAAATATTTTCAGGTGGAGGAATAAATGGGCTAGCCCGACCCCATATGAACTTGCACTGGAGCCAAGCGCTTAAGTCCGTAGGCAGAAATGCTAACGGTTAATACTAACTGTTAATATTTGCGACCACCATTCAAGTTTAGTGCGACCATTGGGTTAACGGTTTATGCGGCAGAAAATGCTGAGTGTTCACATGACGAACCAACATTTAATGTTATAGGTTACGGTTCCACCGAGTTTGGAGAACCTCCAAAATTTCAGGGAATCCACTATTTTGGAGCATTATCTAGCAGTTTCTCCACATTTGGTGGAGTTTGTTTAGGGATATTGGGCAAAATTTGTTTTTTCCATAAATCCCTCAATATTGAACGAAATTGGATGAAATTTTAGTCAATTTTGGGTTTCTTCAGAATTATGGAGAGTTTGGAATAGTTTTTAGAGCAAACAGAGGTGATCTAAAATATATCTTTCTTTAGGGAAGAGTAAGGAGCCATTAGGGCTGTCATGGAGAAGGCACTGTATTGGGTTATATTTCATTGTTTAAGGTGAAACAAAAGCCATTTCTAGATATTTTCTATCTTCTGAAGTCAAATTTACAGTTGGTTTTGCATTTTTAGGCATATTTTTCATTGTGTAACCATTTTGAGAAAATTAATAGATCAAGGGCATGCCATTGAGGAGCCTTAGACCGGCATATGTAGCCCATGAGGGGTGAACTACCTCAATAATTTACTGTGTTATGTTATGGTGAATTTTAATTGCTATGTATTTATGTTGTGATGTGTTAAACAATAAATTTAATTAACAAATCCTCACACATAAAACTCAGAAACATTACCAAAACTACTTTGTTTAACCTACTAGTCATGGAGAACACTTTGCACACTAAATTATATGGAAATGGATACTTTGCATAGCATTACAAATAGTTCCATTTTCAGATCAGTTGGTATCAAAGCTAGAGTTTTACTCTGCATGTGTTCTTGTGAAAAGATATAGTTGACTGTTTGCAAGTTTTGATCCTTACTAGGCTTAAGCTCAAGAGTGGGGAAGGACAATTGGTTAGAGTTAAAAATAATCCTCAACCAAGGGGGGCCAGAGTGCCATTAACTCCACCTTATAATTCACCTCCAAGAGCCATAAAAGAAGTCTTAAGCATGTCTTCAAGAGAAGGAGAAGTTCCTGAAGAAATTGTTCCCAAAGAAGAAGAATAGGTGTTCAAAAAGGCGCTCCTGGACATGACTGAGATGGTGGGGATACTTTACCAAGAAATGAATGAAAGGCTTGAAGGAGGAAAGAAAAGTGATGAAAAGTTAAAGAAAGCACACGGAGGAAATGGTGATCCACCATCCTCATCTTCATCTTCTTCCTCTACAACATCATCCTCTACTTCAGTGAATCAATATCACAAGTCAAAAAACACTGGTAAAAGTTTATTTTTAAAGCTTGATGTTAAGTTTGAGTTTCCTATGTTTAATGGTGAGGTCAATGCAGAGAAACTTGATAATTGGATAAGGCAGTTGGAGGTTTACTTGAGGATACATAACCTTTATGATGACGACACCAAGATTCAATTAGCCTCTTTGAGAATGGATGGTGCAACATTGGTACGGTGGGAAGCCCAAACCAAGAATGAGATTAGAAAACATGGTAATATCACTTTATCATGGGCTGATTTTATTTCTGCAATTAAAAAGAAATTTTGTCGATTATCTGATTTACAAAAGGCAATCATGAAATGGAAAAGTTTTAGAAAACTTAAGGGACAAAATGTACAAGATTACACTCAAGAGTTTAGATGAAGGGCTCTTTTGTTAGGAATTGATTTGCATAGTCAAGAAACTTTGCTGAAATATATAGGTGGTTTACACAACAATCTTATACATACTATCCATATGTTCAATCCTACTATTATAGATTAGGTTTGTGTCCAAGCCACACATTTAGAGGCTAGAGGGAAACAATCTTTTGATGGGAATGAGGATAATGAATTTAAAGGCAAAGGGAGGAAAATAAATGCAAACTATAGGAAAGAGAAAGGAAAATTCTTTTGTAAAAATTGTTCCAAAACAAGCCATGATGAAGACCATTGCTGGAAAATTCATGCGGAGTTGAAACCAGAAAAATTCAAAACCAAAGATAAGGCCAAAGAAAAAGGCAAGATGGTTGCAATAACTGAAAAAGACATAGGGTTTGAATCAGGAGATGAAACTAAAAGCATAGCCATGGCACTAAAGAACATAAAGGGGAAAGAGATTTTAAAAGAAACAAATCCCAGTTCTAGCACTTTAAAATGTCACATAGAAGCTCCAAATGAAGAGAGGAGGATTGAGCTGTTTCATGTGAGGATAATTTCCAAACACACAAATATAGACAGACTATTTGACAGTGAGTCACAAGTGAACCTTATATCAAAAGACTTAGTCAAGAAGCTAAATCTTGAAACCATTCCACATCCTAAACCTTATCCTCTTGGTTGGATTTTCAAGGATGCAAATTTACAAGTTTCAAGGAAGTGCATGTTGCGCTTCGCCATAACAACTCATTATATTGACATGGTTGAATTAGATGTGGTACTACTTGGCATTACAGGTGTGGTGTTGGGAAATCCTTACTTATATGAAAGGAAAGTGATCTTCCATCGCCATGAAAATAAGTATCATCTTTCTAAATATGGAAAGGAGTTTATTGTGAGAGTACATCATAAGAAGCTAGAATCTTCTTTAGTGAATGCAGGCAGTTGAAAAGGCTTGTCAATGCAAGTAAAAATTTGACTTTGTTGATGATTAAGCGAAAATATTTTGTACATAATCGTTTTCATATTATTGCTGATCTAAATGATGAAATATTTCACTTTGAAAGCAGGTCGTCTTTGAAAGAAGATGACAAGATGTTGCAGAAAGTGAACTTGGTGTCGATCGGTGCAGAGAACAAATTTTCGGTGCAAAGTGGTGCAAGAATCCAAGAGAGGGAAAAGCATACAAGAAAAGAGGTCACAAAGTTCAGCAAGGATCATTACTGGTTTCAAAATGGCAGAGTACTATGGGGAGAAAACTTGGTCGGGAATCGACACAAGTACATGGTTCATTTGGAAAAAATTTGCCATAAGGACAGTTGGCAAGGTGAATCTTATTTTCAGTTTCCTTTGAAGGTAGAACATTGTAGGAAAAGTATGATTTCTGCAAATTTCAGTTGATGTTCTTCAAGTTTCAAAAATTTGCATCATGACACAGTCAAAGTTAGCAACAGTCGGTCAACAGATTCAAGGAAGAATTTGTCTTTTTATGAGATGCTCAATTTGATGAAATCAGGGAGATTTCAGTGGTTCAAGGTTGAAAGAGTGGAGAATTAGTCTCCTCATCTTCAGTTTCTGTAATTCAGAGAGCTTTTTGGGTGCAAAAGCTTCCCATTGGGGAGGCGTGATCTAGTGATCATGTCCAAGTTATGAAAATTGCTCAAAAATGGAAGTGTTCAAAAGTGGTGCATTCTGAATGACCGGAAAGGTCTTATCGCTGCGATTCTAGTGCCATGAACGGTTCTCAAAACTGATGTCGTATGTGAAAGTTATGAAGGTTTGAAGTCTCCAGTAAACTCCATTTTTCAGTAGACCAAATTTGACTTTTATGAATTTGGAAAAATTAAAAAAAGAATATTCCAAGGAATATTCTGGGAATATTCTCTAGAATATTCCATCTGTGTGAATTAGATGCGGATAAGTGGCATGTGATGATTCATTGGTGGATTGACTTTTTGTGTTGTGGCCAATCGGAGGCTGCCACATGGCAGGCCTGGAGGTCGCCACGTGGCCCTAGGCCAGAGGTGAATGGCACATTAAAAACATTTATATTCGACAGGATTTGAACACCTAACCTCGCAGCAAATAGCACGTATGCCTACCATTAGGCCATAGGGAAGTCCTTATTAAATGTTGGAGCTGTGATATATTTAAAAATTTAAATAGTTTTGGGCGGAGGAATGAAGGGGCTAGCCCCTTAGGGCTATCCCAACCCCATATGGCCCTGCACTAGATCTAAGTGCTTAAGTCTGTGGGTGGAAATGCTGATAGTTATCACTAACCATTAATATTTGTGACCACCATTCAAGTTTAATGCGACCGTTGGGTTAACGGTTTATGCGACAGAAAATGTTGAGTGCTCACATGATGAACCAGCATTTAATGTTACAGGTTACGATTCCACCCAGTTTGGAGCGCCTTCGACATTTTCGAGGAATCCACTATTTTGGGGCGCTATCTAGCAGTTTCTTCACATTTGGTGGAGTTTGTTTAGGGATATTGGGAAAAATTTGTTTTTGCCATAACTCCCTCAATATTGAATGAAATTGGATGAAATTTTAGTCAATTTTAGGTTTCTTCAACATTAAAGAGAGTTTGGAATAGGTTTTAGAGTGAAAAGAGGTGATCTACAATAGATTTTACTTCAGGGAAGAGGAAGGAGCCATGAGGGCCATCATGGAGAAGGCATTGTATTGGGTTATATTTCACTGTTTAAGGTGAAACAAAAGCCATTTCTAGCTATTTTCTATCTTTTGAAGTCAAATTTATAGTTGGTTTTTCCTGTTTAGGCATATTTTTCACCGTGTAACCATTTCGAGAAAATTAGTAGAGTAAGGACATGCCATTGGGGAGCCTTGGACCGGTAGATGTAGCCTAAGAGGGGTGAACTGCCTCAACAATTTGTTGTGTTATGTTATGGTGAAATTTAATTATTGTATGTTTCTGCTGTGATATGTTAAACAGTGAATTTAATTAACAAATCCTCACACATAAAACTCAGAAACATCACCAAAACTACTTTGTTTAACCTGCAAATCATGGAGAACACTTTGCACTAAATTATATGGAAACAAATACTTTGCATATAATTACAAATAATTCCATTTTCAAATCATCATTACATAAAAATATATGTAATTTATTGTAAAAATTAAACATTATAGATTTTATAATTAAAAGACAAAATAATAATAATCAAGGAAGAAATCAATTATAATAACTGGATTTGAGAGAGACTCATAAGTTTCACTACATATTTAGAGTGTGTGATCAATATCATAAGGAAAATATATTAAATATTGTTCACTAGGTAATTAATATTGTAATTCATGAGGGCTACTAAGTGCTTATGTTTTGAGATATCGTTAAACACTGTTCGTGGATAGTTGATGTAGTTTCATTAATGAAGTTCCACTATGTTGTTGGTTTTGTGATATTTATAGATATATAATCTATGTAATATGTTTTTATAATGAATATTATATTGGAACTCTACTTATTAAGTGGTTATACTTTGTGATATCATTAATATTAGGTAAATTTGTTAAATCAATAGTGGTAATTTTTGACATTCTTATTGGTGGCTCATTGTATTGAACCTATGGTATTATAAAATTAACTTGAAATAAAATAATGTAAATGAAATAATTCTCCAGTAACACATATTCATTAATGAAGGCCCACTAGGTAGTTGGTTTGGTGATATTTATATATATAGAATCCATGTAATATGATCTCAGGAGAAATTTCCCGGAGAACCAAAATTTGCTTGCAGTAGCACTGTTTGAATCATGTTTTTGATGGTGGAAATGGATTCAGCACCATCAAAAACCTATAAGGCACCCAAAATATTGAATTTTGATAGTTATAGCCTGAATTTACAAAAATTACCTGAATTTCTATGATTTTCAAGGTAAAAAAGAAGTCTAGTTAGACTACATCATATTATATTGGAACTCTACCCACTAAGTGGTTACGTTTTCTTATATAATTAAAATTGGATAAAATTGACTTGGTGAAAGAGTTAGGGTTGTTAGGTCAATAGTGATGGTTTTGGGCAATTCTATTGGTAGCCCATGGTTTTATAATATAAACTTAAAATAAAATAAAGTAAATGATAAAAGTTACCAAAAACACATTTATTATATTGTTTGGGCAATTCTATTGGTAGCCCATGGTATTGAACCCATGGTTTTATAATATAAACTTAAAATAAAATAAAGTAAATGATAAAAGTTACCAAAAACACATTTATTATATTGGAACTGTACCCACTAAGTGGTTACGTTTTGTGATATCATTAATATTAGATAAACTTGACTTAGTGAAAGAGTTAGGGTTGTTGGGTCAATAGTGGTGGTTTTGGGCACTTCTATTGGTAACTTGTGGTATTGAACCCATGGTATTGTAAAATAAATTTAAATTAAAATAAAGTAAATGATGAAAGTTACCAAAAACAAATTAGATTTATGCTCAATAAAAAATCACGAAGAAAAAATTAGTTAGCATTAATTCATTATCAAAGTTAAATGCCTTAAATACATTGGATTCAAATCAACTATACTGAGCTATATTTTAATTATTTAATTAAAAATTCACAGATAAAAACTCCTAACATATTTATGGACATTATTTATATCTTCCATGAGAAGATACGATGGATAATTTCCCATATTCCACGAAAAGTAAATTAACTCCCACGAAGTTCACCCATCATGTGTTTTCATTAATGAAGACCCGCTAAGTGGTTAGGTTTTAGGATATTTATAGACTTAGAAACCATGCCAACTGATATTGGTGTTATATAGAAGCTCTGTTTCTTCAGCGCAAGTAAGCATTCTCAAGCGTTTGTTGAACATTGGTCTCCGCTATATCTAAATCTAGTGGATCCTCTTTGACATGCACTTCTTCCTTACTATATTTTTCTTCCTTCATTGGACCCTTTTGACAAGCACTTCTTCCTGGCTGACATTTGCTTGCTCCTTGGCTAGAGTATCTTCTTTCTTGTATATGGTATAATGTTCTCTTTGAGCACCTTCGCACCATTTATGCTTTTGGCTACTTCAACGATATATGTTGTTCAACAATCGCTTGGGGAAATTTTTTATTACATGCCCTATTTCATAACATGAACGACATCAGAATGAAACATTTTCATAATCAAGATTCTGAACCGATACATGATCTAGAGATATTAAGTTTATCTCAATAGGAAAACCTTTATTAAAATCCATCTCCATGCATAATTGAGCATATGTGGGTTGAAGATAATTCTTAGTTTCTAGGCTATGACAATAAAATTTCACTATTTTATTTCCAATAGAAGTTAACAAAGACATATTTCAAAGGTGCAGAGGAAGGTTCAAGAGCCTTACCCATACTGGAGCCAATGAGATTTGCATCGTAACCAGATCAAAAGATACCAGGGATGTGTGAACAGACGAACACTTCCTCAGAACGAGGGTCATAAGTCACGAATAGTCTTATTATCCTCAAAATTAGCAAAGAAAATGACAAAAAAAACCATCATCCAAAGGGTAAATATTTAGATCTTGAGATAATAGTGGTTTCCACGTACCTGAAATAAACTTATGGTGATCAATCAGTCATGGTAAAAACTCGTTAAATCTGCAAACCATACCTTGATATGTAAAAAAAAAATTATTGTTGAGGGATTCATCTCCCAAGGTAACATTGAAGGTGGAACAATAAGAGGTCTTGAACTATCGAAAGAGAAAGTCCAAATTTCAACATGGAACTATAAGAGGTCTTGGCTTGAGTTTCTTGAGAAGAGGAGCTTGTAGAACCAACTATCATTCCTTCATGAAATATTGTTTTTTTAAATGAAACATAAATATTTTCCATTATTTAAAAGTTCGCATAAAAGAGGGAGGGGTGGTTGGCTAGGGAAAAACCATAGTGAGGTCTACAAAGCTCGATATGCCTCCATTGCAAATGAAGTTTTTATACAATTTTGAATGTTCTTTCATGTAAACATTTTAACTCTATCAAAATAAAATTTTAAATTAAAATAATAATAATAATAATTATTATTATTATTATTATTATTATTATTATTATTATTTATTTTTATAAATAATTGCCCGTGGTTTTTGACCTCTAGGTTAATAGAACACATGGTATTGACCTATGGTATTCATTTGGAATATAGAATATTTAAAGGGGGAATTAAACTAGCCTACATCCATATTAACTCTTACCAAGTGACAAGAGGGATCAAATATCTTTTCACTCTAAATTGTTTTTTTGTATCTAACTAGATTTGATACCTTTAGGCTCTTAGTAGATTTGGAGTTAAGATTGATCTAGGTTGATCTAATATATCAAGGAACACTTTGATTTCACAAAAAGAATGGATGAAACCACTCTCTTAACCCCAATTTACCAACAACAGTAGATATTAGTTGGTCTTCACCATCATAAATCATTAATAAATTTAAGTGGAAGTTGAAATAAGATCTCAAACTTATTGTCCAATAAAATTTAAAAAAAAATCATTTTCATTTGATCAGGTGATCATGTCCAAGTTATGAAAATTGCTCAAAAATGAAAGTTTTCAAAAGTGGTTGCATTCTAAATGACCGGAAAGGTCTTGTCACTGCGATTCTGGCACCGTGAATGGTTCTCAAAATTGAGGTCATATGTGAAATATATGAAGGTTTTAAGTCTCTAGTAAATTCCATTTTTCAGTTGACCAAATTTGACTTTTATGAATTTGGAAAAATTAAAAAAAGAATATTCCAAGGAATATTTTGAGAATATTCCTTAGAATATTCAATCTGGGCGAATTAGATGCGGACAAGTGGCATGTGATGATTCGTTAGTGGATTGAATTTTGTGTTGTGGCCAATCGGAGGCTGCCACATGGCAGGCCCGGAGGTCACCACGTGGCCCCAGGCCAGAGGTGAATGGCACATTAAAAAAAAATTCATATTCGATAGGATTTGAACACCTGACCTTGCAACAAACAGCACATGCACCTACCATTAGGCCAGAGGGAAGTCCTTATTAAACGTTGGAGCTGCGATATATTTTAAATTTTAAATACTTTCAGGTGGAGGAACTGGAGCCAAGCGCTTAAGTTCGCAGGCAGAAATGCTGATGGTTAACACTAACCATTAATATTTGTGACCACCATTCAAGTTTAATGTGATCATTGGGTTAACGGTTTATGTGGCGGAATATGTTGAGTGTTCACATGACGAACCAGCATTTAATGTTACAGGTTATGGTTCCGCCTAGTTTGGAGTGCCTCCGACATTTTCGGGGAATCCACTATTTTGGAGCGCTATCTAGCAATTTCTCCACATTTGGTGGAGTTTGTTTAGGGATATTGGGAAAAAATTGTTTTTGCCATAACTCCCTCAATATTGAATGAAATTGGATGAAATTTTAGTCAATTTTGGGTTTCTTCAAAATTCTGGAGAGTTTGGAATAGGTTTCAAAGTGAACAGAGGCTATCTACAATAGATTTTGCTTCAGGGAAGAGGAAGGAGCCATCAGGGCCATCATGGAGAAGGCACTGTTTTGGGTTATATTTCACTATTTAAGGTGAAACAAAAGCCATTTCTAGATATTTTCTATCTTCTAAAGTCAAATTTACAGTTGGTTTTGCCTTTTTAGGAATATTTTTCATTGTGTAACCATTTTGAGCAAATTAATAGAGCAAGGACATGCCATTGGGGAGCCTTGGACCTGCAGATGTAGTCCAAGAGGGGTGAAATGCCTCAATAATTTGTTGTGTTATGTTATGGTGAATTTTAATTGCTTTGTATTTCTATTGTGATGTGTTAAAAAATAAATTTAATTAACAAATCCTCAGACATAAAACTCAGAAACATTACCAAAACTACTTTGTTTAACCTGCAAGTCATGGAGAAAACTTTGCACACTAAATTATATGAAAATTGATACTTTGCATAACATTAAAAATAGTTCCATTTTTAGATCAGTTGGTATCAAAGCTAGAGTTTTACTCTCCATGTGTTCTTGTGCAAAGATATAGTTGATTGTTTGCAAGTTTTGATGCTTACTAGGCTTAAGCTCAAGAGAGGGTAAGGACAATTGGTTAGAGCTCAAAATAATCCTCAACCAAGGAGGGCCAGAGTGCCATTAAATCCACCTTCTAATTCACCTCTAAGAGCCATAGAAGAAGTCTTAAACATGTCTTCAAGAGAAGGAGAAGTTCCTGAAGACATTGATCCCAAAGATGAAGAACAAGTGTTTTGAAAGGCGTTCCTGGACATGACTGAGATGGTGAGGATACTCTACCAAGAAATGAATGAAAGAATTTAAGGAGGAAAGAAAAGTGATGACAAGTCAAAGAAAGGAAACAGAGGAAATGTTGATCCACCATCCTCATCTTCGTCTTCTTCCTCTACATCTTCATCCTCTACTTCGGTGAATCAATCTCACAAGTCAAAAAAAATTGGTAAAAGTTCATTTTTAAAGCTTGATGTTAAGTTTGAGTTGCCTGTGTTTAATGGTGAGGTCAATGCAGAGAAACTTGACAAGTGGATAAGGCAGTTGGAGGTTTACTTGGGGATATAGAACCTTTATGATGATGACACCAAGATTCAGTTAGCCTCTTTGACAATGGATGGTGCAGCATTGGTATGGTGGGAAGCCCAAACCGAGAATGAGATTAGAAAACATGGTAATATCACTTTATCACATTGGGCTGATTTTATTTCTGCAATTAAAAATCAATTTTATCAATTTGCTCATTTACAAAAGGCTATCATGAAATGGAAAAGTTTTAGACAACTTAAGGGACAAAATGTACAAGATTACACCAAAGAGTTTAGACGAAGGGCTCTTTTATTGGGAATTGATTTATATAGCCAAGAAACTTTGCTGAAATATATAGGTGGTTTACACAACAATCTTATACATACTATCCTTATGTTCAATCCTACTAGTCTAGACAAGGTTTGTTTCCAAGCCACTCATTTAGAGGCTAGAGGGAAACAATATTTTGATGGGAATGAGGATAGTGAGTTTAAAGGCAAAGGGAGCAAAATAAATGAAAACTCTAGGAAAGAGAAAGGAAAATTCTTTTGTAAAAACTATTCCAAAACAAGCCATGATGAAGAACGTTGTTGGAAACTTCATCTGGAGTTGAAACCAGAAAAAATCAAAACCAAAGATAAGGCCAAAGAAAAAGGCAAAACGATTGCAATAGCTGAACAAGACTTAGGGTCTGAGTCAGGAGATGAAAATAAAAGCATAGCCATGGCACTAAAGAACATAAAGGGGAAAGAGATTGTAAAAGAAACAAATCCCAGTTCTAGCACTTTAAAATGTCACATAGAAGCTCCAAATGAAGAGAGGAGGATTGAGCTATTTCATGTGAGGATAATTTCCAAACACACAAAGATAGACACACTATTTGACAGTGGGTCACAAGTGAACCTCATATCAGAAGACTTAGTCAAGAAGTTGAATCTTGAAGCCATTCCACATCCTAAACCTTATCCTCTTGGTTGGATTTGCAAGGATGCAAATTTACAAGTTTCAAGGAAGTGCATGTTGCGCTTCGCCATAACAGCTCATTATATTGACATGGTTGAATTAGATGTGGTACTGCTTGACATTACAGGTGTGGTGTTGGGCAGTCCTTACTTATATGACAGGAAAGCGATCTTCCATCACCATGAAAATAAGCATCATATTTTTAAATATGGCAAGGAGTTTATTATGAGAGTACATCGGAAGAAGCTAGAATCGTCTTTAGTGAATGTAGGGCAATTGAAAAGGCTTGTCAATGCAAGTCAAAATTTGACTTTGTTGATGATTAAGCAAAAATATTTTGTACATAATCCTTTTCATATTATTTCTGATATAAATGATGAAATGTTTCAGTATGAAAGTAGGTCGTCTTTGGAAGAAGATGACAAACTGTTGCAGAAAGTGAATTTAGTGTCGATCGGTGCAGAGAACAAAGTGTCAGTGCAAAGTGGTGCAAGAATCCAAGAGAGGGAAAAGCATACAAGCAAATAGGGCACAAATTTTAGCAAGTATCATTGCTGGTTTCAGAATGGTAGAGTACTATGGTGAGAAAACTTGGTCGGGAATCGACCCAAGTACATGGCTCATTTGGCAAAAATTTGCCATAAGGATAGTTGGCAAGGTGAATCTTATTTTTAGTTTCCTTTGAAGGTAGACCATTGTAGGAAAAGTATGATTTTTGCAAATTTCAGCTATTGTTCTGCAAGTTTCAAAAATTTGCATCATGACACAGTCAAAGTTAGCAACATTCGGTCAACAGATTCAAGGAAGAATTTGTCGTTTTATGAGAAGCTCAATTTGATGAAATTAGGGAGATTTCAATGGTTCAAGGTTGGAAGAGTGGAGAATCAGTCTCCTCATCTTCAGTTTCTATAATTCAGAGAGATTTTGGGGTCGAAAAGCTTCCCATTAGGGAGGTGTAATCAGGTGATCATGTCCAAATTATGAAAATTGCTCAAAAATGAAAGTGTTAAAAAGTGGTTGCATTTTGAATGACTAGAAAGGTCTCGTCATTGTGATTTTGGTGTCGTGAACGGTTCTCAAAACTGAGGTCGTATGTGAAAGTTATGAAGGTTTGAAGTCTCCAGTAAACTCCATTTTTGAGTTGACCAATTTTGACTTTTATGAATTTGAAAAAATTAAAAAAAGAATATTCTAAAGAATATTTTGCAAATATTCCCTGGAATATTCCATCTGGGCGAATTAGATGCAAACAAGTGGCATGTGATGATTTGTTGGTGGATTGACTTTTTGTGTTCTGGCCAATCAGAGGCTACCACGTGGCAGGCCCGGAGGCCGCCACGTGGCCCCAAGCCGGAGGTCAATGGCACATTAAAAAAAATTACATATTCGATAGGATTAGAACGCCTGACCTCGTAGCAAACAGCACACGTGCCTACCATGAGGCCACATGGAAGTCCTTATTAAATGTTGGAGTCGTGATATATTTAAAATTTTAAATAGTTTCGGGTGGAGGAATAAAGGGGCTAGCCCCTTAGGGCTATCCTGAACCCATATGACCCTACACTGGAGCTAAGCACTTAAGTCCGCGGGCAGAAATGCTGATGGTTAACACTAACCGTTAATATTTGTGACCACCATTCAAGTTTAATGTGACCGTTGGGTTAACGATTTCTGCGGCGGAAAATGCCGAGTGTTCACATGACTAACCAACATTTAATGTTACAAGTTATGGTTACACCCAGTTTGGAGCGCCTTCGAAATTTTCAGGGAATCCACTATTTTGGAGCACTCTCTAGCAGTTTCTCCACATTTGGTGGAGTTTGTTTAGGGATATTGGGCAAAATTTGTTTTTTCCATTACTCCCTCAATATTGAACGAAATGGGATGAAATTTTAGTCAATTTTGGGTTTCTTCAACATTCTGGAGAGTTTGAAATAGGTTTTAGAGAAAACAGAGGTGATATACAACATATTTTTCTTTAGGGAAGAGGAAGGAGCCATTAGGGCCATGATGGAGAAGGCATTGTATTGGGTTATATTTCACTGTTTAAGGTGAAACAAAAGCCATTTGTAGCTATTTTCTATCTTCTGAAGTCAAATTTACAGTTGGTTTTTCTTGTTTAGGAATATTTTCCACTGTGTAACCATTTTGAGCAAATTAATAGAGCAAGGACATGCCATTGGGGAGCCTTGGACCGACAGATGTAGCCCGAGAGGGGTGAAATGCCTCTACAATTTGTTGTGCTATGTTATGGTGAATTTTAATTGCTATGTATTTCTGCTATGATATGTTAAAAATTAAATTTAATTAAAAAATCCTCACACATAAAACTCAGAAACATTACCAAAACTACTTTGTTTAACCTGCAATTCATGGAGAACACTTTGCACACTAAATTATATGAAAATAGATACTTTGCATAGCATTACAAATAGTTCCATTTTCATATCATCATTACATAAAAATATATGTAATTTATTGTAAAAATTAAACATTATAGATTTTATAATTAAAAGACAAAATAATAATAGTCAAAGAAGAAATCAATTGTTATAACTGGCTTTGAGAGAGACTCATAAGTTTCACTACATATTTAGAGTGTGTGATCAATATCGTAAGGAAAATATATTAAATATTGTTCACTAGGTAATTAATATTGTAATTCAGGATATCGTTAAATACTGTTCATGGGTAGTTGATGTAGTTTCATTCATGAAATTCCACTATGTTGTTGGTTTTGTGATATTTATAGATATATAATCTATGTAATATGTTTTTATAATCAATATTATATTGAAACTCTACTTATTAAGTGGTTATATTTTGTGATATCATTAATATTAGGTAAACTTGTTAGATCAATAGTTGTAGTTTTGGGCATTCCTATTGGTGGCTCATGGTATTGAACCTATGGTATTATAAACTTAACTTGAAATAAAATAATGTAAATGATATAATTCTCCAACAACACACTAGATTCATTAATGAAGGCCCACTAGGTAGTTGGTTTGGTGATATTTATATATATAGAATCCATGTAATACGACCTCAGGAGAAATTTCCCAGAGGACCAAAATTTTCTTGTAGTAGCAGTGTTTGAATCATGTTTTTGATGGTGGAAATGGATTCAGCACCATCAAAAACCTATAGGGCACCCAAAAGATTGAATTTTGATAGTTATAGCCTGGATTTACAAAAATTACCTGAATTTCCATGATTTTCAAGGTAAAAAAGAAGTCTAGTTAGACTACGTCATATTATATTGGAACTCTACCCACTAAACGGTTACGTTTTGTTATATAATTAATATTGGATAAAATTGACTTGGTGAAAGAGTTAGGGTTGTTAGGTCAATAGTGATGGTTTTGGGCACTTCTATTGGTAATGCGTGGTATTGAACCCATGGTATTATAAAATAAACTTAAAATAAAATAAAGTAAATGATAAAAGTTACCCAAAACACATTTATTATATTGGAACTCTACCCACTAAGTGGTTACGTTTTGTGTTATCATTAATATTAGATAAACTTGACTTAGTGAAAGAGTTAGGGTTGTTGGGTCAATAGTGGTGGTTTTGGGCACTTCTATTGGTAACTTGTGGTATTGAACCCATGATATTGTAAAATAAATTTAAATTAAAATAAAGTAAATTATAAAATTTACCAAAAACACATTAGATTTATGTTCAAAATGAAAAATCACGGAGAAAAAATTAATTAGCATTAATTCGTTATCAAAATTAAATGCCTTAAATACATTGGATTCAAATCAACTATACTAAGCTATATTTTAAGTATTTAATTAAAAATTTACAAATAAAAACTCCCAACATATTTATGGACATTATTTATATCTTCCATGAGAAGATACGATGGATAATTTCCCATATACCACGAAAAGTAAATTAACTCCCACTAAGTTCACCCATCATGTGTTTTCATTAATGAAGACCCGCTAAGTGGTGGTTAGGTTTTAGGATATTTATAGACTTAGAAACCATGCCAACTGATATTGGTGTTATATAGAAGCTCTGTTTCTTCAGCGCCATTCTACATATAACTAAGAGGAGAGTTAGTTTGTCTGCATTAGATCTCCGGAAAATTAATTATTGGGAAACCTTTGATCAAATAGTAGTGGAAGTAGATTACTAATCATCAAAAGACTTCAGAGCATCAACAGGTACGGAATTATTTTTTTAGTTATAATCAAATAGTTTTATGTTAAATGTATCTAGTTGGTTTTGATATAGTCATTGTTTTTAAGTTGTGTAGATCAATTTTAACTTAGTTTTATCAAAATTTAAACGGGTTGAATCATCCCTAAAGTATGTTTAGGGATTAATATGAAGAAAGTTAATTTGTATACAATTTTCTTGATAGAGTACATTATCTTAGTAAATTTGTGCAAATGTACAATGAGGTTAATGAGTTTAATTGAACTTGGATGTTTTAACTACCTTCCCATTACATAGTATGTACATTATCCATTTAGCCCTAAAGTCTCAAAGCTTTGTATGTATTGGGGATAAGTATATAGAATGCTTGTTAATGTGTTCATTTGCTGACAATTAAATAGAATGATGGTTAATATGTTTATTTGTTGATATCGCCATATGAGCTCATAACTGAATCTTATGAATCACTTTCTTGCTTAACATTGTTATCATCGTAATTTCGTTTTGCTCATTCCTCTTTGTTGTGGTTCCTTCTTTGTGCTTTTCGCCTTTCCTTTTGTGTTTTAGATTGTTATAATATGAATTTCCTGGCCCAGTTATTGGATTTCCTGTTATCCTCTAATTTCCTCTGATGCTCGCTGTGGAAATTACTATGCATGCGCTATGAATCCCTACCGGGCTACAATCATTGTTACCTCTGTAATTTCCTACTGTGGAAATTACTATGCATGCTCTATGAATCACAGATATACAAATATAAACTCCGGAGTCCCAAGAATTAGATGTCTTGAAACTCTCATCAACCATGATTGCGAATTTACTTGCCCCATCTTTCCAGTCACCCTAGGCTGCAATAGTCGTTTGGTCTGGAGATCTCCCACTAATTGTTTGCAAGGAAGGAGATCTCCTGGTGATGTCGTTTCAGGGTCATCCCACAGCCTCGCACTTGAAAATTCCGACATCTTCACTGGGTAAGCCATCTCGCTTTTCAAATTAGTTGTTGAATACCTTCCTCCGTTTTCCCAATAATGAAAGTCAATTATTAATTATCACTAAACCCTAATTATAATTAGGGTGTTTTATTTTTACTTTTTAACTCAGCAACATCGTAGTTATTTGAATAACCAACAGAAAATAAGCACAGGGGCTGGAGCTATTTTGCCAGAACATGGAGCAACAACGAACTGTTCCTGCATCTCAGACAGCAATAGAGAACTTGGCTACACAGATAATCAGCATTGATCAAGTCACCAGTGGAAATGCAATTTGTGCCATCTGTACAGATGCGATGCCTGTTGGTGAAGCAGCGAGACAACTACCATGTGACCATATGTATCATAGCCATTGCATCATTGAATGGCTTAATCGCAGAAATAGCTGCCCACTGTGCCGTTATAGGCTGCCCACAGAAGAGCATCAACACATTGTTCCTGCATTCTTCGAGTTGATTAATGAGATTCAACACACTGTTAGAGAACTTGCCTACACACATAATCAGCGTTGATCAAGTCAACAGTGGAAATGCAGTTTGTAGCATCTGTACAGACATAATGCCCGTTGGTGAAGCAGTGAAACAACTACCGTGTACCCATCTGTGTCATAGTCATTGCATCATTGAATGGTTTAATTTCCGAAATACCTGCCCAGTGTGCCGTTCTGTGCTGCCCACAGATTAGCCAGACACCCAGTATTAAAATCTGTAGGAATTTATGATGGGAGATTGGGACACAAACTTTTATTTATTCAGAACAGTTCTGAAACTTTGTCAGTCATCTTATCAGTATCAACAGCATAGTTTTTCATATCACAAGTGGCCATTTTTTTAAAATTTTGTTTTATATCATTTTATATAAAATATATAGTAATATACCTCTTATTTGTTAATGATGGGTTACTATTTGGTTCTATTTGTTAATGATCTGTTACTATTTGGAGTTAGTTTTATGGAAACATGGTCTATATTTTGTGAAATTATCTGAATGTTTTGTGGTGTATTAGGTATGAAAGTTAGTGCTAGCTAGACCCATTTTTTGTTTCATAGTATTTGGAAAGATTTATATGAACCTGAATATTCTTTCTTTTATATAATTTTCTTCTATTAATTTTGGATTTTAAATATTTTATTTTATGAAATCGAGAAGATTGGTTTTGGCTCAGAAAATAGAAATTTGATGTTGTTTTTGTTGGAGAAAGATTGATTTTGGGTTTAATTTAATATATATTTTCATTAATGAGAATACCAAATTTTTTTTAGAATGGTAACAAAGATGAAAATGAATGTCTTATCTGGAAAAAATAGCTATTTCTAAAAAGATGAGAGGTTAGAGTATCAAGAATATTTACTATTTTGGGAAAGCATTATGCATGAAGAATATATGAGGAGCTTGATGGATATTGGCTAATGGAGTTATGTGGTGAAAGATAAATATTTATGAAGTAAATTATTAGCTAAGCAGATCAAGGATCTTTTAAAAAGACCAAAAATACTTATATAATTTGGAGGTCATTGGTAGCTACTTTTGAGGGGATGGGTCATTGGTATATGATGTTTATTGGAGATATTTATATTTGGGGTGGAGTTACTTATAATATTTTGGCTGGTTTGATCCATACTTTGATTAGTAGGGGGTAAAATTTGTATGTGTATCATGTTCAAGATTGTTTAGTAGCAAAATGGGAGAGGTGTGTCTCAAATTTGAAATATTGTGGAGGATATATATGAGATACATTAGTATGGAATGTTTGTATAAGTCATGTTGCTGTAAAAGAGATATAGAAATAGTGTGTAGATAAGTAAATGTTCTTGTGAATGGTGATTTTCAGAGATCTGGAAGTGGTCTATTCCTAAAATTTTTAAATGTTTTTGTTGGTTGTTACTGGAAGATAAGATCTTCATATGGGATAATTACATCAAACATGGAGGTCATAGTCATGAAGGTTGTAGTCTTTTTTCATAAATATGAAGAGAATGTTGACAATTTATTTGTCTTTTGTGAGATTATTAAACAGATGTGGCTAAAAATTGATTTGAATTTAAAGATAATGATTCATTGGAATAGAAGATAATTTGAGGATTGTTTCTATTTTTGGAAATTGAATACTTGTCACTTAAAATAATTACCTAGTTTTGTTGTTTTGGGCATCTGGAGACTGAAGAATTTAACACTCCTTGAAAATAAAATTATTTGGTATGTTCCTGAGTCTATTCAAAAAATTTCTTAAAGATATTAGGAAAAAATTGCTAGAATCATATAAATGTGATATGTGATTTTGACAGTGCAAGTCAAAATCAATTTTATCAAAAGTCAAATATCTTCCCATGAGTAATCATGTGTGGTCTTCCCATTAGTAATCCTCTGTGTAGTCTTTCCATTAGTAATCCTGTGTAGCAAATATACAAAATGAATATAAAAAAAATACATTGTTAAAACTGTAAGCAGCATTTAGTATCCAGTATTTCAAACCAAAAACAAAAAAAATTCTTGAAACTGTTCCATCGCCAATAAGAAAAAAAAAAACTGTCAAAACAAGAACCTGCATCACCCCGACGTCTCCCCTGTAGAACCTGCATAATATTTTATATTTATACCAATTCCTAATACACCTTAAAAAGCCATTAAGAAAAAAATAATAATTTTAATACTAGCCAGTTGAAGTAGCCTATCTTCCACTTTCCTACTCTTTTTCCTAACCATATGCGTCCAATGATTCGTTTTACCCAAAAGGATGCTAAAATTAGTAGTGCTAATTTTTAAGTTTCAGAAAAATGAGGAACTGTCAAAACAAGAACCTGCATCACCCCAAGATCTCCCCTGTAAAACCTGCATAATATTTTATATTTATACCCATTCCTAAGACACCTTAGAAAGCCATTAAAAAAAATAATAACAATTTTAATACTAGCCTGTTGAAGTAGCCTATCTTCCACTTTCCTAAGCGTCCAATGATTCGTTTTACCCAAAAGGATACTAAAATTAGTACTGCTAATTTTAAAGTGTGCATAGGTATTTAATTTACAATGAGAAACCTACATCTCTTGATGCACAATTGAGTTCTGTGATGAACAATCCTTACTATTTTTTTTAGGCGGTGGCTTTAAGAAAACCCTGTTAGGCTGATCGACTTATGTGTATCACTCAACTAAATAAAATTCAAAACTATTAAATCAGAGGAACGATAAGTGGTTAGTAGACATGGGAATTGATCATTTATTGCAAATAAGTAAAAAAATATTTCTGCTTGACCAATTCTATTATTGCCTCCTACATTTCTTCCTGTGAATTAGTCTTTTTTGTTCTTACTTAATGTAATAATCTTAAAGTATAATCCATCTTTTTTAAATAGATACTACATTGACTTGGTATCGATTTTTATCTTTGCTAGTTTCATTTGCTATTAATTTACCCAATTAATGTTACATTTTTCCAAAAGTATTTTTGGATATTTGTTCTTTTATTTATTTTGACTCTTTTATAAATTAGTAATTGCACTATATGTTGCAAAGGAAAGCTGTAAAGTAGTAATATAAGATCGGGCTGTTCAGTTACATAATTTGATTACAACTGTATATGTTAATATCATTATTAGATAAGTATTAGTTCTTCCGCATTGCTCCTAAATTCTTCATATATCATGAAAAATCAATTAGTTTCCATATTTTTATTTAATTAATATATATTTCAACAATACAAAAAATAATAATATCATACTTAACTATAATTATGAATTATTTGTAAACTTAATCATTTATTGTACATATAATATAAACTTTTAAAATAGAATATAAATATTTTAATTAAACTTTATAATATTTGATTATTTAAATATATATTTTTTAATGTATAAATAAAATTGATATTATAAGTTTTTTAAGTATTTAATTTATTAAAAAAACAATGTATATTTATAACTATAAATATTTTTAATTAAATATTCAATAAAACTGAAAAAGTATAATTAAACATTAAATAAAACTGAAAAATCACAATACAAAAGGCCAGGACGAATACAGGTCAAACCACAGCTAGCTTTGCAATAAAATGCATGGCCAAGAAGCACATTATTAAATTCATCACCGAAAGGGTGAGTAACACATCCCAGCATATCAGATCAATCATAGGAGGCCCTGGAAAATCACAGCCGTTGAAGCGGAAGAAAGCGTGGAAGACATTCCAACATATCCGCCAAGTGACTGCTCACTTGAAAGAAGTAACAGGATCGCTTGATAGAGTAAGAAAACGAACCAGAAGCAAATGCAACCTAGACATGGCAAGCTCACTTGAAAGAAGTAACAGGTTGGCTTGATAGAGTGAGAAAACGAACCCATCTTGCTCGGAAGAGCTGATATGTAGATGTGCTCAATGTACAATGGAATCTGGAAATGAAACAAATACTTCAATTGAGATTGTAAGACCATTTCCAATGCACAACGAAATCAAGATATGAACATAATACAATACAATGAGAACCACAAGGGAAAGTATTGAAACATGTGGACAATGCAAACAAATTAAGAAATGTGTGAACCGGCTACAAGAGTTGTTCTCTATATGTGCTCAACGCACGACAGTATCAATGGTGTAAAATTGTACGAGTGGCAGTTAGCAGAGTTATTTTCAAATAAGGATGCTTTACAGCATAATAAAGAAAATAGTTTATTCTTATACATTTGATGTTAAAAAGTTAACTTGTATGTATTTTGTGTATATTAAATGATATTCAGTGTAATAAAATGTAATGGTTAGGTGAATTGTTTAATTAGTTGGATTTGAGAAATTTAACCCACCTAAATTAACTTTTACTTTACTGTTTGGTTGAGATGTTTTAATGGATTATGTAGTTAAAATAGTATTTCCATCTTTTGTGTTGGCAAATATTTTATCGTGTACCAGATTAGGTAGCTCTAGGTGTAAGGGCCCATAAATATGTAAAATGTGTTAAGAGTTTTGTGTGTATATGTGTGTTTGTTACTGTGTGTTTGTAAGTATTCTATCGACGACTATCTCGAAGACATCATGCTAGTGGAATATTATGGGCAGTTTATTGCAAAGCCTCCTTCACTTGACAAATAAGCTCTAATTTTCATAGAATGGAATTAGGCGTGTGATGCTTTTTTGTTTTCATTTTATGATATACTTACTTGTCATCCAAATTAATTCCATCAACTATGAAGGGAGCTGAAAATTTCCAGACAAATGTCCAACAATTGTTGTAATGCTTAGCAGGGTTCATTTCCCACATTCCTCCAGTGGTCATGCACTCGTCCAAAAGTGGCCACAATGAAAATAAAGAAAGAAAAATTATCTATATTAGAATAGAAATCGAGGGAAGAAGCAACCATTAATGCTCCTCAATGTCCTTTGTGTTGAAGCTTTCTAAGTGAATGGAAATTATATTCCCATGTACGATGAAGAAGCTCATCCGTATGTGTGTTCTTTTTATGTATGGTACCTGATTTTCCTGGTGCTACTGGAGAATATAACATTTTATCCCAAAAGTGTCGGAAAACATTGAGATCCTTAAACATTTTGATGAAGAATAAATAAAAATTTGATCTTGTGATTAGTGATGTCTACATGACATGGATGGATTAAGTGATACGCTAATCCTATGAAAAAAAAAATCGATTCATTGTCATATTTAAGGTCATCCCAAAAAATTCCTCCTTAACCCTGTCATAATTTTTTAGAAATATGAGTGTCATCCTAAAGGAGAGTTGTGCAAATCTAAAATAATATTTTATTTGAGTTGGTAATTATTACCTATATATAAGTAATATATCATTCTTCCATTCCTCCCTTTCTTCGATTATCCACTGAGATTGGATAATAGAAATGACATAGAGCAATTCTTTCACATCCTCATCCCTTCTTGAGAGTACATATACAATAATAGTTTACTTCCCTTTTTATGTATATGGTTCCAAAATCATAACCCAATATCTTAGTGACCCAAGTTGTTCTTAAGGGGGGGATGTTAGGATATTCCGACACATAGGAAATAGTTAAGAATAACTTAGTCTAGTGTAGAGTTAGGTAAAGTGTGTTTCTTTACCATTTACATTTGTAACTTATAATCCGATGGTCACGATTTGTAGTGATCCGACAGTTATCTCTCACCTCGGTATTAACAACACTTGATCCGTGGCTTAACACCTGATTGGTCCATGATCTCTATTTAAAGAGCATGGAGGGTCATTTGTCCGGCAATCGTTTATGAGATAAACATATGTAACTTTTCTTTTTCTATTAATAAATTCCTTATAGTGGCTGCGTTGGCTCAGGGCATGGACTGTTTCCCTCTTTGAGGGTTTTAACCATGTGATTATACTGGTGTACTAATTTGTGATCTGTTTGTGAGCAGTGAACTTTGGTTCTTGATCTACGAAACTTATCCTGTAAATTCCTACATGGATGACTTTCAAAAGCAATGTCTCTTTTTTTTGCATTAAAATAGCACCAATTCCATTTCCTGAGGCATCACAGTCCACCATAAAGGTTTATGTAAAGTTTGAAGTTCCTAAAAACAGAGCTACACATATTGCCTCTTTAATATTTTCAAAGGACTTAGTTTCTTCAAGAGTCCAAAAAATTTATCGTTCTTCAGTAATGTTGCTAGATGTGCTATTATTCTCCCATAATTATTAACAAACTTGGGATAATACATTGTTAACTTAAGAAATCCTCGAATATGCTTTAGGGTTGTGTGGATTTTCCATTTCTTGATGGCTTTGATTTTGTTAGGATCTACCTTAAATATCTTAGAGATACAATATGACCCAAACTATACATCTCTTGTAACCTAAAGAAACATTTGGAGGTTTTTGCATACAAGTGTTTCTCCTCCAATAATTTGAGCACCTTGTTAACATGTTGAACATGATCCTTCCAAGAATTTTTGTAGATTATATATCATCAAAAAATACTAACAAAAAATTTCGAAGGAAAGGTTTGAAAATGGAATTCATCAAACATTGAAATGCAAAAGGTGCATTAGTTAGGGTAAGGCCAAAAGGCATGACCAAGAATTCATAATGACCTTCATGAATTTTGAATGTTGTTTTCGGAATGTCTTTAGTCTTCAGTCTAATTTGATGATATACTAAATGAATACCCAGCTTGGTGAAGTAAATTGCTTCATTGCAATTCATCCAATTGTTGGGAAAAGCACTGGGGAGGGGAGGTGAATTAGTATTTATAACTCACAATAAAATTTATGTTTTATTTATTGATTTCTATATGTGACTTTCATTCAACCTGTTGTAGCTCCTAGAGACAGCCTAGAGTTGCAATAGACCAGTGCCTAGGACATCTTAGCATAGCAAGGAGCTTATAATATAATGGATGAAGTTGTCAGCTTCAACTCACATGCTATCTCCTGAATACAGGTAAATGAAATATAATGGGACCAAACTCTCAGAAACTGACACGGGGAAAGAGATACTGCAGAGGCAAGATGTAGAACTCTGATACAAAAGCAACAGACAATTCAGAGATAGTATACTGCAAAGCGGGCCGATTCAGAAATACTTCACAGACATAAATTATCAGAAGGTGTATGCAATGAAAGAAGTGTTAAGAAAATACTAGTTAACATTGAGCTGATACCCAAATATACAATACCACCATGCATGGGCTTACCAATCTAAGAATCCATACATGATAATAGCATTTTAAAAGAACCCTCCCAAAGCAACTAATATAGCAGAAGTGTGGTCAGCTGAATAATGGAACAAAATATCATGCATGAGCCATATTTAAAGTGCTTGACTGATCCAAGTATGGGCATCAACTAGGATGAATCCATACCCAAGATCAGTGAGCCACTCGCATTCCAAAACATGATACAAGAAAGATGGATGAAATGGAATGTTCTATTAATATAACACAATAAAGAGAGTTACAGACTGTGAAATACCAAATATCAGAATCCTCTTTGACAGACAAAACTCCTCCTCACTGAGACCCTATGGGCTCTGAGCCTTCATACTAGAATTTTACAAAATGTGTGCAAAAAGCCTTTCATTGCGTAATTTTTTGATAAAAATCTGGAACCCCAACAATGTGTTTCTTCTAAGTTTTTATAGCTGAAAGAGGAGCAGAGGTGGTAGGTTGACAACTAAATGCAGAATTAAAACTCAGAAGAGAAAAGGGCCGAAGCCCATTCTGTTTAAACTCAGCGCATTTATCTCAGGTACTCTCTGGAGGAAAGAATGGTCTTCATCAGGCTTCCATTTATTTTGACATGGTCCTGATGTACTCTGGCTGCAGTGGTACTCTGTGGTACTATGGGTGAATGAAAAAACTGGTAATAAAAATGGAATGGTCTGCCATACCGCATTGACAACTGCTCTGGTAGCTTGGACTGTGTTCTGGGCGGAAATCTCTTCACTGGAGCACGACATGGAGTAAAAACAGGATGGGCGCTCTGTCCTTCCATGGAGAAAAACATCTTTGCTGATGAGGCTGCCCTGATGACTTGGTCTATGTGCATTGAACTCTCTGCCGCTTCACTTATATCTTTATCTGCAAAATCTTGCCGTTGTAATGAAGACTGTGCAACCATGGCGGCCCCTTTACTCCTACACCCTACAGAACACGCAATTGGACTCAGAAAATAATGCAATGGGAGGGTGGACAAAATGGTCGCGCGGCGGCGGAGTGGTGGCTTTGACTACACAATGGTGAGAAAATGCAATCGAAAGGGTGAAAACTCATGAATAATAGGGTTTGGTGGTAGAATGCAGTGCTGACCATTAGATCATGGTCTGGGGACAAAGATCGATGGTGGAGATCGAGCGGCGGAAAAATATATGGAAGCGGGTGGAACGACTATGAAATATAAGACTTTCGCGTAAAGTCTTAAACTTTAGACTTCGAACAAAATACAAAGAAATGCGATGGAAATGCAATGAAATGCGATGAGGTGGGACCCAGCCGAAGGCGGAGGGCGATCAAATCTTGACCGTTAGATCCTAGATCCAATGGACGGCCAGGATCAACTCGGAGCATCACAATCGGGAGGAGCAAGGGGAACACACTATATAAGTTTCCGATTGCGATTGGGACAGGGGAAGTGATGGCCGTTGGATTTACACGGGGGTCAACAGTGGAGATTTGTTCAGAGGGCAAAAGGGAAAGAGAGATGGGCTTGATGCGATAAGATCTGGGCCATTGATTTTAAATATGGACGAACGATTGTGATTGAATCGGGCAATCGCAATCGGAGGAGGGACAGGGGTGACACTTTTCAAAATTGCGATTGCGATTGGAGGTCGGGGCGCGATTGATCGCTGACCGTTGGATCCAGAGCTCAGATCGACGGTTCATGTTCAATCAGAGGGACAGTGCAATTGGGGATCGGGAGCTCAGACTTGCGATTGCGATCGAAGGTCGAGGCACGATTGAGTGCTGACCGTTGGATCCAGAGCTCAAATCGACGGTTCATGTTCAATCGGAGGGACAGTGCGATCGGGGATCGAGAGCTCAGACTTGCGATTGGGATCGGAGGTCAGGGCGCGATTGAGCGCTGACCATTGGATCAACTGGGAGATGGATGGCTAGGATTTGATTGGAGCAATCGCAATCGGAGGGCGTGGAAGAGGGGATGCGATTGAACGCTGCGATTGCGACAATGCGATTAGCACTTCGCCATCCGATCTTTACATCAGATCAACAGTAAAGAACGTGTCGCGAGTCTTTTTATTAAAAACTAATCGCATCAGAATTCTCCATTGTTACCAAGGGAAACGCCCGCCCAATGGCTCCGATTGCGATTTAGCGCTCGAGGCTTAAACGCTTGGTCTTAGGTGCGGGTCACGTGGAGGAAAAAGGTGTGGGAGCTTGGCCAAAAGGGGCTAGGGCCCGATCATATGGGAATCATGGAATTTGTGGCCTTTTATAATGCGGTTTAGAGGCAGGAGATGACAGCGATAGGTAGAAAAAGGCTTTTTGAGGCTGACAGAGGGGATTTGAGAGGTTTAAGCTAGATTGCATATGAAAACTTTAATGGGGAGCTGATTATGATCAGCATTGGCTCCACCTGGGGATGGCACATTCATCCCTGAGCATGACAAGAACTTCGCAGACCTTTTGATCATCATGTGTGCAGATTCTGCTCTTCAGCACCTTCATTTTTTACCTTATAATTCATCACCACACCCACCTTATTCAAACTAAAATCAGGTTGCCTGGCCTGAATCAGAACTGAAAGTAGGGCTTGAGGAATTGACCATTTACAGGGGCATCCAGCAAGTCGCCCTGTAAATTCTCCAACATGAAAGTATTATTGTCCCCCTGTTCCACAATTTTGAACGAACCAAACCAGAGGGGGTCAAATTTGCCATGTTTACCTTTCTCAGCTCTCCGGATATCCCACCTGAGCACCAAATCACCAATCTGCAGCTTCCTGTCTTTTGCGTGCTGATCAAAAATGTGTTTCATTTTCTCTTGATATTCTATCAATCTCTGATTAACCTAGCCCCTTATTTCTTCTAATTCCACCAATTGATTGATTCTCTTGATCATATCATCAGGTTCTTCCTAACTTTCTTGCATGAAGCAGACCACTGGTAAAGCCAGTTGTATAGAAAAAACTGTTGCTCATCCATATACCAATTCATAGGGAGATCTCCCGGTTGCTCTCTTGCTGGTGATTCTATTAGCCCATAGATCAAATTTCAATTGGGAATCCCAATTCTTCTGATTCGCATTAATAGTCTTCTTCAAGGCCCTCACCAGAGCTTTATTTGAGGACTCTGCCAAGCCATTTCCTTGTGGATAATAAGCTGTAGAGTGACTTAGTGTGATATTATACTGCTGGCATAAATTCATAAACTTTACGGATTTGAAGGCCTGGGCGTTATCAGTCACTATTCTAGCGGGACAGCCAAACCTAGATATGATATTTTCTTCCATGAATTTTATTATCACTGCATCTGTATCATTCCTTGCACGTATGGCTTCCACCCATTTGGTGAAATAATCCATGGCTGTTAATATCCATTTATGTTGTCCACTAGATGGAGGATGTATTTCACCTATAAAATCAATACCCCATTGTTTGAATGGTCCGTCCACATGCACTGGAATCAGGGGAAACAGTGCAGATTTCTGTCTCTTAGCAAACTTTTGACATTTATCACATGCTCTTACCTTGGCAAAAACATCTCCAAAAAGCTTTGGCCAGTAGAAGCCAGCTTTCAGAATTTTATGAGTTGTAGCCCTCCAACTGCAGTGACCTCCACAGATCCCTTTGTGGAATTCTTCTATAATACTCTCAACCTCGTTCTCTGTGAGGCACAGGAGTAATATGCCTGAGGGATCTCGCCAGTATAGCTGGGCATTGGCGACTATGTATTTCTGTGATTTCAATCTCAGCGCTCTGTATTTAGTTTTGTCACAACTTGGAGGGCAGCTGAGTGTAAGGAGATATTCTACTATCTCTTTGTACCACGGACTAGTGAGGTACTTTATATGTGTTTCTGGAGTAGCTACCCCAATTCCACATCGTTCTTCTTTCTCCTCAGATTCCTCACCTGCTATAATGGATAAATTTATGCCCAAAGCCTGATAATTTGATTTAGATAACATTTTGGCAAGCCCTTGTCCTTTAATTAGCTTAGTAGGGTGGATGTCTAGGTCATACTCCTGTATTTTAGCAATCCACCTCCCTCTTTTTCCTTCGCTATCCCCTTGAGTAAAAATATCTTTTATAGTAGCTGCAGGCACAAATGTAGTGATGTGGGACTGTAAGATATATACACATAATGCTTTGAGGGATTTCACTAGGGCATATGCTTAATTTTCCAATATGTTATACTTTAATTCTGCATCACGAAGCACCTCACTGAAAAAGGAAATAGGCTGCTCATACCCTTCCTCATTTTTCTACAATAAAAATCCTGCTAGTGTATGAGGTGATGCAAAAGAGAAAATCATGAAAGGTTTATCATAATCTGGTCTAGCCAATACAGAAGATTCTGCAAAAGCATTCTTAATCCTGGTAAATGCCTCCCGTGATTCTTGTGACCACCTTACCTCATTATTCTTTTTCAGCATATCTGTTATATGCCTAACTATCTCAGCATAGTTAGGGATAAACCTCCTCAAGAAATTTATGCACCCTAGGAATACTTGTACTTATTTTTTATTTATGGGGAAAGAGATACCATTTATAACCTCTACCCTCTTAGGATCTATCTTCACCCCATCTTTAGTCACAATATGGCCTAAAATCTTTCCCTCCTCTAATGCAAATAAAGAATTTTGAGGATTAAGGGAAAGACCATACCTTCTGCATTTTTCGAAATTTCTTCGCAGATGTTCAAGGTGCTCAACATCATTCTTGGAAAATACAGTGATATCATCAAGGTAGACCACCAGGAATTTATCTTTCTCCCCAACAAAAGCAATGTCCATTGCCCTCTGAAAAGTGGCCCCTGCATTAATCAATCCAAAAGGCATCCTGGCATACATGAATGTACCCCATGGTGTGGTGAAAGCAGTCTTCTTTTGATCCTCTGAAAGTACAGCCACCTGGTTATAACCATAGAATCCATCCATCATTGACATTCTGGTAGCTCCGACTACTTTCTGCAGGATATGATCCATTTTAGGTAGTGGATAGTTATCCTTTAAGGATGCTCTGTTTAAATTCCTAAAATCCACACACAACCTTATTTCTCCATTCTTCTTGCATACAGGGACAAGGTTTGCCACGCATTCAGATTACCTCAGTGGTACAATTATTTTGGCCTTTAGCAGCTTCTTAATTTTCTTTCTCGATAGAAGGCAGCAGGGGATTTATTTGTCTGAGCTTCTGCTTATGGGGCTTTGCATCTGTCCTCAGTGGAATTTTGTGCTGCATAATATTGATATCAAAAGTTTTCAAGTCATGGTAGGACCATGCAAACACATATTTGTAAGACTGGAATAGCTTCAGATATAGCTTTTTGTATTCTCTAGGGGTTTTCTTGGACAATTTGACAATTTTGGGGTCAGCCTCCATACCCAAATTCAGGTCTTCAAACTGATTTTCTTCTACCTCTTTGCTTGGCTGCAATGAGACATCATTCTTGTCAAATAATCTCTCTAGAGGCACCAACCCTCTAGGTATTACGTTTCCCTTCAACTGCAACACTTTGTTACCAGCCACTTTGTTCTCCCAATTTCTCTCTGAAGTATCCTCGGATTCTATCTCTTTTTCATCATCAATCTCCAGATTGGAGAATTCTCCCACTATTTCCAGGAATCTCTTCATCTGTTCTTTATCTACAAACACCTGCCAGTGTTTGATGTTGTCTGGAATTGAAGGTCGATAACGCACCTCAACTTCATATCTTAAAAGAGGGTTCTGAGGTGGTCGAAATGTACTAGAAGCCACAACGAGGGAATCAGCCATCCTATTTTGCTCTCGGGGCATGAACTGGATATCGAATTCCAAGAAGAAATTCTCTACCATGTCCCAAACTTCATTCCTATAAGCCCTTAGCCTAGGGTGTTTGGTCTGACACTGATTCCTGATCTGTCTAACCACCAGTTCTGAATCTCCCAGAACTTTTAAACTTTGTATATTCATATTCCTAGCTGTCTGCAATCCCAACAGAAGTGCTTCATATTCAGCCACATTATTGGTGGCTTCATATTCTAACTTGAAGGACAATGGAACCCACCTTCCTGTAGGGGAAATCAATAAAATTCCCGCTCCATTACCTTCTTTTGAATTTGCTCCATCAAAATGGAGTGTCCAGATTCCTGCTTCCATGTTCTCTAAGGGCTGCTCAGTCTTGATCTGGTAGAAGGATGGTTCATGGGCATAATATTGATCTTCGTCCATCATCAAGCATGAAAAATCTCCTTCTTTACTGTAAACTGGTGAATTTTCAGAATTGTCGGCCTTGGTCACCATCTTGACAAATCTAGTCTCCCTGTATAGTCTCCTCTCATGGCCGCCAAAAACTGGGATAGTGGCATATGTTAAATCCATCTTAATTGATCCACCAATTTTTGTTCCCCGGGACTTTGATAGCAACATACCAAAACGAGCTGGGATGTCAGCGACCACGATGTCCATTACCACACTTTTTGCTGGGATTTGGGCTAAATTGACCACTAAATCCTTGATCATCCCCAAGCATTTAACTCTTTTGGAATCAAATGAGTAGAGGTCTTTATATGGACGTGTGATTTGTAAACCTAGCTGTTCCATGACTGACAGAGGCATAAGATTATGGGAAGCCCCAGAATCTAGCATACAGTTATGTAATAGTAGGTCATGGATTACCAGAGACACATAGAAGGGAGGAGTAGAGGGATCTATATCCTCAACATGTGGGCCAAAAACTACCATGGGTCTCTCTTCTTGAAGGTTGAGACTATCTGGGATGATTGGTTCTTCTAGAGGGAGCATAAAAGAGGTGACTTGAGATTGATATGCTGGCCGTTTCAACAGTTCAGTCAAGGGGATTGGGATCTTGACTTTTTCTAGTTCTTTTTGCAGACTGAAAGCAAGAGGGGATTTTTCTATCATAACCTCTTTTGACTCTTTATTTTCAACTAGGGGCTGGGCTTCTTTTGACACAGATTTGGTATAAGAAGAAGTGACTACTTTTGAAGAAGAAGGGATTTGATCATTAGACTATAGAGGATTGTTTAGAGGTTGCTTACCTTTGTCTGTAGCCTTCTGCATTGTAGCCTCTTCATGAGCAGGTACTTCTTCTTGGGGTAGCTCTTCTTCTTGCTCTTGGGTACGAGTCCTCTTTCTAGAAGATCTGAGATCATATTTTATATTGAAATGTGCTTGCATGAAATCATCAAATTGTTTACAATAATGATCAAATTCTTCTTCTTCCGCGTCTCTGATATTTTCTTCTTTTTGCAATGAGCACCTAGCTTCGTCATTCCCTTGCAAAGGGCATTCTTCTCCATCATAATTTGAAAATGCAAGATTTGCATCCTCCAATCTATAGGCAACATCTTCAGTGGAGTCATCTACTGGACCTTCCAGGTATAATGGGTGTGGCACTTGATCCTGTTGCTCCTTTGCTTCCCTTGGAAATATCTGCAAGGGTGGTTTCCTATACCGAGGATTGTATCCTTTGTTTGGAGCGTTCTAAAAATTTCTGAAGGTTGAATTCTTGGCTTCCAGTTCCAACTTGACCATTTTCTTAATTAATTTGCTCATTTCTTCCATTTTGTCTGAGTCTCTGTCCTGACCAAAAGTAGACACCTCTTCCTTGCCCCTTCGTCTACTATCTTGTTCGGCTTTTCCTTTCGATTTACCAGTGGAAGCAAAGTTTGCTTCCAACTCTAGTGCATCTGCCTGAGCATCATCCAGAGTAGCAAGTTTTCTTTCTCTGAGGGAGAAACCAAATTCTAAATCGAAGGCTGCTACAAAAACAACTTTAGCAGTAGTCTGATGGGGCTTCATATCAGCAGGGAGATTCAGGTAAAATTGATTAAATCTCTTGATAAATTCAGACACTCCTTCATTATGTCTTTTCTTTAGTGTATTGAACTCAATAAGACAATTTCCATGATCTTTCTTTTCTCCCCATTTCCTGAGGAAAGTGTCTTCCATATTATCCCAAGTGGTAATAGAATGGCGAGCCAATGTCTTGAACCATTTTCTAGCTTCACCATCTAGAGATTGCACAAAAAATCTTAAGACCACATCTAAATGTTCAACATTAAAGTTCTCTGCAAAGGAGCAGAAAGTCTCAAGATGCTTTTGAGCATCAATCTCATTTTCTCCATTGAATCCGGGCAAGATCTTCAGATAATCTTGGGGCATATCATTTAACACCTGAGGTAAAGCCAGGGGAGCATATTTATTCATCAAGAAAGCCTGAACATTTGCCATTGGAGGAGGTGGAGGTAGTGCAGTAGTTTGATGAGTCAGAGGAGGCAGAGGAGGAGGAAGTGGAGTATGAATAATAATAGGAATATATTCAACTGCAGCTTGAGGGGTTGAGGGGAACAAAGGTCTGTTAACAGCATATACTTTGGTTACTTCCTTGACCTCTTCAACCTCAGAAGTAGGATGAAGACTACTTTCATTTCTGATACCCTCTTGGGTGGACTATCTGGGTAATAGTAATTGATATCTCCCACAGTGGAGTCAGGAATTTGCAACTGAGAATCTTGAGAGGAGGAGGAAGGAAAATCCTCTACAGGCACTTCAGGGATTTGGGAACGGGCTGATTTTCTTTCCCTCCAATTTCTTCTATGTATAATCTGTTCAGGGTCAGACACGGAAGGTCTCTTTGGTTTAGATGAATCTGACCTCATGTGAGGCTTACGAGGAGCCATGACTGCAAATAGATATATCAAATAACAAGTGTGGAGTCTCCAAGGTGAGGGATATACAACTCTCAACTCTTTGTGCTCACCTTATTTAGAGACTGAATATGATTTTGTCGAGGCCTAGGGATCCTGATTTTCTTAAATTTGTCCCCAGCAACGGTGCCATAAATATGTTGTAGCTCCTAGAGACAGCCTAGAGTTGCAATTGACCAGTGCCTAGGACATCTTAGCATAGCAAGGAGCTTATAATATAATGGATGAAGTTGTCAGCTTCAGCTCACATGTTATCTCCTGAAAATAGGTAAATGAAATAGAATGGGACCAAACTCTCAGAAACTGACACGGGGAAAGAGATACTGCAGAGGCAAGATGCAGAACTCTAATACAAAAGCAACAGACAATTCAGAGACAGTTTACTGCAAAGCGGGCCGATTCAGAAATACTTCACAGACATAAATTATCAGAAGGTGTATGCAATGAAAGAAGTGTTAAGAAGATACTAGTTAACATTGAGCTGATACCCAGATATACAATACCACCATGCATGGGCTTACCAATCTAAGAATCCATACATGATAATAGCATTTTAAAAGCACCCTCCCAAAGAAACTAATATAGCAGAAGTGTGGTCAGCTGAATAATGGAACAGAATATCATGTATGAGCCATATTTAAAGCGCTTGACTGATCCAAGTATGGGCATCAACTAGGATGAATCCATACCCAAGATCAGTGAGCCACTCGCATTCCAAAACATGATACAAGAAAGATGGATGAAATGGAATGTTATATTAATATAACACAATAAAGAGAGTTACAGATTATGAAATACCAACGATCAGAATCCTCTTTGACAGACAAAACTCCTCCTCACTGAGACCCTATGGGCTCTGAGCCTTCATACTATAATTTTACAAAATGTGTGCAAAAAGCCTTTCACTGCGTAATTTTCTTATAAAAATATGGAACCCCAACAATGTGTTTCTTCTGAGTTTTTATAGCTGAAAGAGGAGCAGAGGTGGTAGGTGGAAAACTAAATGCAGAATTAAAACTCAGAAGAGAAAAGGGTCGAAGCCCATTCTGTTTAAACTCAGCGCATTTATCTCTGGTACTCTCTGGAGGAAAGAATGGTCTTCGTCGGGCTTCCATTTATTTTGACATGGTCCTGATGTACTATGACTGCAGTGGTACTCTGTGGTACTATGGGTGAATGAACAAACTGGTAATAAAAATGGAATGGTCTACCATACCGCATTGAAAACTGCTCTGGTAGCTTGGACTGTGTTCTGGGCGGAAATCTCTTCACTGGAGCACGGCACGGAGTAAAAACAGTATGGGCGCTCTGTCCTTCCATGAAGAAAAACATCTCTGCTGATGAGGCTGCCCTGATGACTTGGTTTCTGTGCATTGAACTCTCTGTCGTTTCACTTATATCTTTATCTGCAAAATCTTGCCGCTGTAATGAAAACTATGCAACCATGGTGGCCCCTTTACTCCTGCACCTTGTAGAACACGCAATTGGACTCAGAAAACAATGCAATGGGAGGGTGGACGAAATGGTAGCGCGACGAAGGAGTGGTGGCTTTGACTACACAATGGTGACAAAATGCAAACGGAAGGGTGAAAACTCATGAATAATAGGGTTTGGTGGTATAATGCAGCGCTAACCATTAGATCATGGTCTGGGGACAAAGATTGGCGGTGGAGATCGAGCGCCGGAAAAATATATGGAAGCGGGCGGAACGACTATGAAATATAAGACTTTCGTGTAAAGTCTTAAACTTTAGACTTCAAACAAAATACAAAGAAATGTGACGGAAATGCAATGAAATGCGATGAGGTGGGACCCAGCCGGAGGCGGAGGGCGATCAAATCTTGACAGTTAGATCCTAGATCCAATGGACGGCAGGATCAACTCGGAGCATCACAATCGGGAGGAGCAAGGGGAACACACTATATAAGTTTTCGATTGCGATTGGGACAGGGGAAGTGATAGCCGTTGGATTTACCCGAGGGTCAACAGTGGAGATTTGTTCAGAGAGAAAAAGGGAAAGAGAGATGGGCTTGATGCGATAATATCTAGGCCATTGATTTCAAATATGGACGAACGACTGTGATTGAATTGGGCAATCGCAATCGGAGGAGGGACAGGGGTGAAACTTTTCAAAATTGCAATTGCGATTGGAGGTCGGGGCATGATTGAGCGCTGATCGTTGGATCCAGAGCTCAAATCGACGGTTCATGTTCAATCGGAGGGACAGTGCGATCGAGGACCGGGAGCTCGGACTTGTGATTGCGATCGGAGGTCAGGGCGCAATTGAGCGCTGACCGTTGGATCCAGAGCTCAGATCGACGGTTCATGTTCAATCGGAGGGACAGTACGATCAGGGATTGGGAGCTCGGACTTGCGATTGTGATCGGAGTTCGGGGCGCGATTGAGCACTGACTGTTGGATCCAGAGCTCAGATCGATGGTTCATGTTCAATCGGAGGGACAGTGCGATCGGGGATCGGGAGCTCAAACTTGCGATTGCGATCGGAGGTCGTGGCGCGATTGAGCGCTGACCGTTGGATGAGCTAGGAGATGGACAGCTAGGATTTGATCGGAGCAATCGCAATCGGAGGGCGTGGAAGAGGGGATGCGATTGAACGCTGCGATTGCGATAGTGCGAGTAGTGCTCCGCCGTCTAATCTTTACGTCAGATCAACGGTAAAGAAAGCATCGCGGGTCTTATTATTAAAAACTAACCGCATTGGAATTCTCCCGTGTTACCAAGGGAAACGCCCGCCCGATGGCTCCGATTGCGATATAGCACCTGGGGCTTAAACGCTTGGTCTCAGGTGTGGGTCACGTGGAGGAAAAAGGTGCAGGAGCTTGGCCAAAAGGGGCTAGGGCCTGATCATATGGGAATCATGGAATTTGAGGCCTTTTATAATGCAGTTTAGAGGCAGGAGATGACAATGATAGGTAGAAAAATGCTTTTTGAGGCTGATAGAGGGGATTTGAGAGGTTTAAGCCAGATTGCATATGAAAAATTTAATGGGGAGCTGATTGTGATCAACACAACCAATTAGCATATACACGCAACTACCTTTAATGAAACTTGTGTATGTCTAGAGATCTTATTATGCAGATAAATATTTTCTTAGATAAGTGCATCATTTAGACATTTAGTAAGAAGTAAGCATGTGCAGTAAGAGAAGAATAAATCATCACACATAAGCAACATACATGAACACCAGGATTTAAGGTGGAAACCCAAGTCGAGAGAAAACCACCACTGATGTCGTCTCTGTATTCAATATTTATTATAAAGAAAAAAGCTTACACTCTTGTACTGGCACAGACTCATACCAGCATGCAGGCACACACCTACAAAAGGCTGCAACCTTCTCTCATTCTCCAGCCACTACTAGAAGGGAGCTCCAACCCCCTGATCTCATTTACCAGCTACCATTGCAAGGGAGCTATTACCCCTTGCTCTCATTTACCGGCTTCTCTTGGAAGGGGGCTACTCCCCCGTGATCTCATTTACCAGCAACTACTGGAAGGGAGTTACAACCCCCTCACTGAAGGCTCCAACCCTCAGCACCGTCGCAAACCATGTTTCATAAATTTTCACACTAGATCCAACAACTTAAACAAAAGACAACTTGTAGGCCTCTTTTCATTATATTTTCAGATGGGACCCACTCCACTCATTTAAGCCTAAAGAACATACATCAAATTGAAACTCATAATTGTATCAAATCTTTCATTGAATCATCAATCAACCAACCAATCACTGATATTTAATCTCAATCAACTAGAACCATAAGCAATATTCAAAAACACGAATCTATATGAAGAAATCATTAACAAACAACAGAAACACAGTAAAACTAATCAGACATTTCTTTCATCATTCTTTAGCAGAACCCTAGATTCCATACATGCTTTTGTTGAAATGAACCTACATATATATATGTTATTTTACCAAGTCAAACCTGCGTATAGATCTTTAAAAACTTCCAGACTGCGTAACTCTTCAGAACAAATAATCAGCTCAGATCTTACCCTTCACTTCAACAAACATTCGCTAGGTCACAGATATAAACATCTCACAAACAGATCAAGAAAATATATAGTCATTTCAGGTCTAGAGATCTTGATCCATCATTGTATCCATAGGTACATCATTATTTTAGGTCTATCAATAAATTGTAACCCATTCCTTGCAGATATACTTCAGAGTGAAGTATTCATTCAATACCCACACACATGCACACTTTGCACTATGATCTTATTCTCCTTATATAGTTTGAGCATTTCCCAATACCATGAACTAAAACCACACAATTTCCGATGATATTCTTGGACGAAATAAAATAGACGAAACAACACTCAATATCGTGGGCTAAAACCTTGGTAATGACCCTTGGTATCATAAACTAAGTGCATAAGTACATACGTGACTTGGCTTCTTCGTACCCGTGTGTATACACGACTTCTCTTCATCAAAACTTTGTATACACTAATTATAGATGTACACACAAGTTTCCTTCATCAAACCTATGGGCACACTCAGGTTTCTTTCATCAAATCTGCATATACATTGTGAAATATTACCTTTATCTTTTTTCTAGCACTAACTAGAATTCCTTTTTCCGTCACATCTGAACTGACCTGTAGATACAACATTTTTGCATCTTTAAAAAATAGGTTGCTATCAAAAGGAAACTCATCAAGTAGGTTTCCATCAATGACAACTTCATCGAGTAGGTTTCCATCAAGGACAACATATTACATGATAATTCTAACACCAAAAATTTGTCAATGACAAGAATGGAAATTTATATTTAATAGTGAGATTTTTGAGCTGCCTATAATCTGTGCACATACGCCATGATCCATCCTTCTCGTGTGCCAATCCTACTAGAGCAAAGAAATAATATTGGCCAAGTTCAATTATACCTTCATATAGCATTTTTGTAACCATACGTTCAATTTCACTCTTTTGGGCAAAGGGATATCTATAAGATCTAATGTTTGGAGGAATTCTTCCTAGAATCATGTAAATAACATGATCATGATCATGAATAGGTGGAAGGCCTTTGGGAGTCTCAAATACCTTGGAATGATTGTCTAATATTCTTTGAAGATCTGGATAAATGGATGATTTCGATGTTTGAACATCTATTGAGCATAATTTCGAAGTTATGTCTTGTTGTTATTTATTTAAAATCTTTTTCATGTCATTAGAGGTTTGTTGGAATAAGGAATTACTAAGAGGGGTTGAATAAGTAATTGTGATGTTCTTTAAATTTTCTTGCCAAGTATACTTTTAATTCTTTTTCTTTATTGTCTACTACTTATGAGAACATTCATTCATAAATAAACTAAACAACAAACATAAGTATTCATATGTTCTAACAATATTTCACATGATCATCACACACACACATTGACATAGATATTTTTTACGTGGAAACCTAGAGGGGTAAAACAACCAATTTGTTGTTGTTTAAGATATAAGTTAAGCATTAAGTTAATTACAATAGTTTTTTTGTGAGCACCCACTCATAGGAGGCATCGACCCCCTTTGGATAGAAAGCACCAACTTTCCAAGAGGCACAAACCTCTTTGAATGCAGACCACCACGTGCTATTGCCACTGTTATGCTTTTCATACAATTCTTAAACTAAAAACAGAGGCATATACAAATAAAGAAAAATACCAATTAGATATGTCACAGAATAACTTATGCTCTCAGTCCTCTACTCATTCACAGACTCCTCTGGTCTCATAGAGAAAAAAAATTTTCATCTGCTCAACTCTTTTCCTTCTTACAACAAGCTCTTAGTTACATACTCCACAACTCTTCTGTTGTGTATATTTCGCAGCACACTATCGACTCGCACTTATCCACAAATTAAAAAATGCTCTCTTACCCTATATTGGACAATGGAAGTTAATTGTTTTGATCCATTGTTACACACTTCACTATGGATTTTCTACCACAGGTTCTAACACTGCTCAAGTGTACCTTTGTGTGAAGTTCCCTTGCTACTATTGTGTCTTCCCTTTTAATTATGTCATGGTATTAACCATAGGAATGGGCTTCTGAGTTCTTCACCAAAACCCTGTGAAAAATTCTATACTAATATTTAATCTCAGTCCACTTGTGCACTCTACTGTGACTTCTAATGTTGCTTTATTGCTTCTCAGAGCTTGACTATTCATGGGTGTGGTAGCTCTACTTCTCTTTTAATTTAGCGAGACGTGCATGGGATGAGGAAACAAGCTTTCTTTATCCCTTTAGATCTTCTCTGTGAAATATTTCCCTTATTTCCTTATCTCAATGATCCCTTTGAAAACTATCTCTATTATTCTTTGTTTAATCTCCAACTTCTCTCCATTAAATCTCCAACTATCAACCCATTCATTCTTTTACTTCTTTGTATTTTTCCATCAAGGCCTCAATATATCGTAACTCATAAGAAATGAGTGTTAAAATTTCATAGATATATGATGTTCCTTTAGTCCCTAAGTTCTTAGCTCTTGCTTCCTTTGGTCTCCACAAGATCATGTGCCAAACAATATCAGAGGCCCTTTCATTGGAATGTCATTTCCATTAGAGTTACGAGATATTCATACTTTCATATCCTGACTTTTGATACAACGTCATACCTACATAATCCTTCCGTGTGGCGCTTCCCGAGTGATGACACATGTCACCCTGATTTTCCCTATTAGGCCTTCTGAAAATGCCACAACTAGTTTCCCATGTCCACCACTCTTTCCACGTCATGTTGACATCATTCACCACTTCGGCTCTTAAATACCAATTGATTGCCAACATGTGTCTATTAGGATGAGATAGAAAGAGTCTTCACGTTCCTTGGTTTTTCTCAGAATTCCTTTTTATTTCTGCTCATTAGGAACCTTGGAACTTTCACAGAATTTAAAATTACCAGAATTATGAGGTTATGAGGTTCTAATATTGTCAGAGCTCCGATACTCCGGTACTCTGCTATGATGATGCTTTGATATGTTGATGCTATCTGATATGTCGACGCTCTGATGTTTCGCTACTCCAATACGTTAATGCTCTGATGCTTCCTTATCTCTGATATTCCGATATGCTCCTCTCTCCAATATGTCGATGCTCCGATATTTCTATATTTGGTCTCCTCCAAATGCCTCCAAACTTCCTACTTTGTCAATAAAGATGACCATTTTCGTATTTCTAGATATAGTTGGAAATATTATTCTCAACTATGTTGGATACTTTCCTATGCATTGTTTGAGCCTCTTTTCAATCTGAAAAATGGATCCAAAGATGAAGGATGATGCCAAGGACCTAGACCCTTAGTTCACCATAGTCATATTTTTATGGATTTTCAATAAGCCTGCTACTAGAAACCTGCAACTCTCATTAGATTCCCCCTGGACACTTAGAGTCATATTTTTATGGCTTTTCAATAAGCCTTCAACTATCATTGGATTTCTCCTGGATAGTTAATCACCATTGTCCTTTAGTTGACATAAATTCCAATATACTCACAACCACTAGTCATCCAGATAATGAAAATTGTCTAATAATGTTATTATCCTCCCTGGTTTCCCTTTTATACCCCATAATTCAATTTCCTTTCCTTCCGAGGTAAATTTCAAGTTTTTTTTTTTTTTTTAATTAAATTCTATCATCCTAAAAGATTGTAACCATTGGATTCCTAATACAACACCAACACCACAAATTTTAATGGAAAGAATTGGACTATTCAATACATATTCCCCTGTGGTTAGATTGATATTATGGCACTTCCATGCGCAATTTATAGTTCCTCCATTTGCGACTATGACTTGACACTCTAGTGTTGGATAGAGAAATAAATTCAATTCCTTGGCTATCTTAAAATGAATCAAATTATTGGGAAAAATACTAAGACGGGTGGGGTGGGTGGGGTGAATTAGTATTTTTAAACTCACTTAAACTTTTATTTTCTTATTCATATTTTTGTACGCATCTATACTGAAGTAACCCTGCATATGTACGCAATTGTTATGCAGACAACTAGCATATATCCAGTTAACTTAATTTTCAATTAATTCATCATATATTTACCTTGAAACAGTGTATCAATAGTTCATTAGGAATTGATTAAGTAGTAATCATTTGAAGTTCGAAAAGAATAAACCATCACACATAAGCAACACATGAACACACATGAACACTAGGACTTTTAGGTGGAAACAGAATGTGGGAGAAAAATACCATTGTTGTCATCTCTGTTTTAAAATTTTATTATATGGAACACATATTACAATATTTTGTTGACGCATACTCATAACAGCACATAGGCACCCACCTGCAGAAGGCTACGATATCCTATCGATCTCCAGCACCCACTGGAAGGGAGCTCCAACCACTTGATCTCATTTACCGACACCCACTAGAAGGGATCTACTACCCTTGAAATGATTTACTAGCTACTAATCGAAGGAAGGAATCCCTCAATGAAGTCTTGAAACCTCAGGACCTCCGTGGACCACGTTTCATAATTTTAATACTAGATCCACCTTACTCAAACCATCACAATCTGTAGGCCACTTTTCATCGTAATTTCAGACTAGACCCACTACCATCATTGGAGCTCAAAACTAAATACTGACACTAAAACCAAACATATTGTATCAAGTCACTTAATAATTGTACCAAATGAGACCCAAATCAATCAACTTATTCTCAAACAAACAAAGGAATTATATCACTGTAAATCAATTTACAGAAATACCAATCCACATACTATTCATCACAAAAACCATATTATGTCACTGCAAACCCTAATAAACCATATATCAAAATATATATGCTATTTTTCTTAAGAATATATGCATATATACACTCTTTCCATGAAGAATACTTGCATACAGATATCAAAACACTGAACCCTGAAACTGAATCACTTTCAGTTTGAAATAATCACTGAGTTACACACAAAACCATCACATATCTCTTAACCACATACAGATAACAACATCATTACTATTAAACATATCAATCCATAATCATTTCAACTTCAATCATCAATGTTAAACCCAAATAATCATGAAAGACTTTATTGAAAGACAACACCAAACACAACAAGACTGACTAGACTAATCATACATCATATTCATAAAAAACCTAGCATATGTACGCAACCCTTAAAAAATACTTTTGTGTATGTACGTGAATTTCAATAACCGTACCCACGTACAAATTTGTCTATACTGCAGAATCAACATGTGACTACCGAGAAGTAGATTCTTGTATGTACGCGCTCTCCCTGAAATAAACCTGCATACATATTTTTAATTATTGACTCACACCTTAGCTTCAAATCATAACTTCATTCAAACCCATATCTTGGCATACACAGTAACAAACATAGGTCAAAAAATTAACATCACAGATCAAAACAACCCATAAGGAGGATATTCAATGTATATCCATTTCATATCTATTGGATCTGATCCATCATCATACTTCTTGGTGCATACTTATCTTAGATCACACGATTCACTAATAACCCATTACTTAGACACTAAAAACTTCGATATCAATCTCCTTATATATTTTAGGCCTTAGCCAATACCTTAGGTCAAACCCATACTAATGTTGATGGTATTCTTTGATTGGATCAAATATATGTTTCCTCTCTCAATACTATGGGCCAATACCATGGTAAAGACCTCTAGTATTTAGAATATCATGGTGGGGAAACTATACACGAATTTCCTTGATCCTGCCTACGTATGTATGCATCTTCGCCTCACTGAACCCGTGTGTACTTCTAAAAACATCACCTTCATTGTTCCCTTATCTTTGAACTACTATTCCTTTGTCCAAAATCTTTGTCACATGTGTACTAGCTTGTATAATGATCATGTTATCATCATGTTGACATCTTCATCAAGTATGTTTTCATCAAAGAAAACTCATCAAGTAGGTTTCCATTAATGACAACACATTTTTCATAATGCCAACAATCTTGCCCTTTAGACTTGATGGGAACCACTTTGGTGTTTGGTCACCACAACTTGTAAATACCTATAAAACATATCAAGATAAGCACCAATATTTTCAAACAACAAGTTACTCCCCCCCTTTTACATCAAGGACAAAGGGTTGACCAATGTTGAATGAAGGCTTCTCTTTCCTTGTAGAGAAATAAGCACTGTAGATATGATATGCTAAAAATAAACATTGTATACTGACCATGTTGCACTTGATCACACATTGAATCTTCTAGAAGTTCATGACTTTATGACTCAACCAAATATGACCTTTCCAACCACCAAGGACTCAAAATTACATCAATCACCAAACACAATGGGGTTACATATTTGACTCATCATTACATCGAATACCCAAAAATGGATTACATCCATAACTGAATTGACCCTCAAAATTCCAAACATGAATAAGAATTACAATAATTAGATCATGGGTGTTTTCATGAACTTTACATCGAGACACAGATATGACATTTATAACCAAATCCAAAGACCTATAAAGTGAGGTATAAATAGCATGATAGTCATGAAAAACTTTCATACACCATGTAGGGTCTATACCATTCATAGTAGCAATATGAACAAAAACATGCATATCCTTATAATTAATATGCAAGATAATACAATGCAGCTTCAATATCATCAACCTATGACCAAATATGTAATTATTTCAAGCATCACCAAGTAGTTGTAGTAGTAACATGTCAACAAACATGTCTTCATGAAACCAAAAACAACATCATTATATTGGCCCATTATCTTCATACAAGAAGAATTATTATACCAAAAACCATTTCACCAATATGAAACTCAAGTAATCAACTATAAGATCCTTTTCTGTAATATGTATGAATTCATCATCATCATCAACCAATCATAAGACTATTGAATCAACCTATCTCCTTCATCTCATATCAACAACATCACCATTATCTTTCCATTTCATATGTATCACACAAATTTGATCAGCAACATTATTGACATTTTATATGCATCTCTTCAAGAAAAATATACGCATCATCTATATTTCATCATAAGAATCTTATGCAAAATGACAACATCAACATATAGTCATCATTCAAAGCTTTAGAAACATATGTGTCTTTAGCAACATCACCAATATTCTTATCATGAACACCATTATGCAACAAGGAATACTAAAGAAATCATAATGCCAAAAATGCATTACAAGAAGAATAGAAAATTCACCCCCTGAACTTGTGTCAGTTGTTAACTATTAAATCTGATCACATCAACTCATCCATCAGTTATATCACCAAAGCATATTCATCAATTAGTAAATCCATGAAATAATCAATGTTATATTGTAGCAACTTATAAACCATCATTAGCCAATACCACTTCCAAGTAGAATCCACGAACTGTAACCATCAACATAGGAACAAGAAAGCCACATAATAATTGTTTGAAGCATATCAAATCCTTTCCCCAAGTCTTTACTTTTGTTTCTTCATCACATAGAAACATGAGTGAAATTATATATGAGAACTCGCATGTATACACAAATGTCCTTCATAGGATCCGCGTACAGAAATTATACCTCTAAATATTTCATAACTATAGCTCCCCCTGAGCCTGTGTTTTATGTTCTTGTTATCTATTACTACATTAGATGCATTTTCAATAATATAAGAAACATGAATGTCAAAAAAACCATGGGAATCATCATCAATACAATATATGTTGTGTAACCAGCTCAAAAAATAGAAGAAAAAATATATCAACGCCTTTGAAATAAGCCACTTCGAGGGGGAAACCTCCAATACATTACATAAATGAACAATTCTTGGATGATACAATTTACAAAACCTCCTTTCTATATATAGGAGTCCATGGGGCCATAATGTAATCCTAGTGGGCCACAATGTAATCCTAGCCGACCTAACAATAATAATTTAAGGGCACAATAATAACAAAATGGGGGTTACAAGGTACAATAATAACAATAAGGGGGTTACACTAACAACAATAAGGGACTATACTAGTAATATAGGGACCTAACATGCCCCTCTCCTTAAAAAAAAGTGTTGTCCTCAACGCTTGAGTAGCTCTGGGTGCTTTTGTATAAAATTCTCATCCTCCCATGTAGAATCTTCAGTGGGTAAGTTCTTCCACTTGATGATATATTCTGAAATTGATCGATTCCATAGTTGTCGAGTTCTTGTTTCCGTGACCGCTTCCGGCTCCAATATGATTTTTCCTTCCTCATCAAGTTCTGGCAATATTGTTTGAACTGGAATATTTTCACCTATAACCTTCTTTAAGCACGAAACATGGAAAACTGGATGTACTCGCGAAGAAGCAGGAAGCTCCAATTTGTATGCCATAGTACCAATCTTTTACAACACCTTATAAGGACCATAGTACTTTGGCAATAATTTATTATCCTTCTTAGCTTTCTTGAGGGACATTTGTTTATATGGTTGTAACCGTAAAAATACCCAATCTCCTACATCAAAACTTCTCTCGTTGCGATGTTGATCTGCCTGTTGTTTCATTCGATTTTGTGCCAAATTCAGGTTATCCTTTAAGAGTTGGAGAACTTCTTGCTGATGCTCGATGTGATATTACACTGCTTGAACCTTCGAATTTTCCCTTAAAGATGATGTGATCGATGGTGGATGATATACATAAAGTACCATAAATGGGGTCATTTTTGCTGCAGTATGGAAGGAAGTGTTATACCACCATTCAGCGAGAGGTAACCACTTGACCCATTGTGTTTGTTTATCAGATACAAAACAACGAAGATATCCTTCCAAACATTTATCTACTATGTCTGTTTGACCATCAGATTGAGGATGATAAGATGAGCTATGAGCTAATTGAGCACGCAAACAAGAAAATAACTCCATCCAAAAATTTCCCGTAAAAATGGGATCTCTGTCGCTCACAATGACCCTTGGGCTTCCATGTAGCTTTTGAATTCTTTCCACAAATGTAGGAGCAACTGTACTTGCTTTAAATGGACGAGATAATGCACAAAAGTGTGCATACTTGGTAAGTCTATCAACTACCACCTTGATGACATTCTTGCCTTCGGACTTCGGTAAACCTGTGATAAAATCCATTGAAATCTCCTCCCAACGTTGACTTGGAATGGATAAAGGTTGTAGAAGTCTCGGGGTATTAATTGTCTCCACTTTATTCTGTTGGCAAACCAAACATTCCGCCACAAAATTATGAATATTAGATTTAAGGCCATCCCAAAAAAAATCTTTCTTCACCCTGTGGTAAGTTTTTAAAAATCCCGAGTGTCCTCCTAAAGGAGAAGTGTGCAATTCCAGAAGAATCTTTTTTTTTAGTTGGGAATTCTTACAAAGATATAAGCGATATTTGTACCATAAGGAATCATTTTTCCAACAAAATGTATCAGATGTACTAGGATCTTGTTGCAACTTTTGAATGAGTGTCCATACATCTTTGTCCTTCTTCCATTCATCTCTCGCTTCGGTTATCCAATCTGGTTGGATAATAGAAATGGCACAAAGCAATGCGTCCACCTCTTCATTCTTTCTTGAGAGTGCATCTGCAACAACATTAAGCTTTCCTTTTTTGTAGATTATTTCAAAGTCATAACCCAACATCTTTGTGACCCATTTTTGCTGCTCTTCTGAAGATAGTCTTTGTTACAAAAAGTGTTTAATACTATCATGATCAGTTTTTACCTTGAAGTGTCTTCCCATTAGGTAAGTTCGCCATTTCTTTAGTGCATGCAGTATTGCTAACATTTCCTTCTCATAAATAGGTTTCTGTAAATACTTTCCTTTGATTGGACGACTTTCAAAAGCAATGGGTCTTCCTTCCTGCATTAAAACTGCACCAATTCCATTTCCGGAGGCATCACATTCCACAATAAAGGTTTTTGTGAAGTCTGGCGTAGCTAAGACCGGTGCTAGGCACATTGCCTCTTTAAGATGTTCAAAGGCCTTAGTTGCTTCAGGAGTCCATGAAAATGCATCTTCTTCAATAATGTTGTTAGAGGTGCTGCTATTCTCCCATAATTCTTAACAAACTTGCGATAATACCCTGTTAACCCGAGAAATCCTCGCAACTGCTTTATGGTTGTGGGAACTTTCCATTCCTTAATGGCTTTAATTTTGTTAGGGTCTACTTTCACACCCTCGTGAGATACAATGTGACCCAGATATTCCACCTCTTGTACTCCAAAGAAACATTTGGATTTTTTTGCATATAATTGTTTCTCCTGCAATAGTTTGAGCACCCCGTCAACATGTTCAACATGATCCTTCCAAGACCTGTTGTAGATTAGTATATCATCAAAAAATACTAGCACAAATTTTTTAAGGAAGGGTTTGAAAATGGAATTCATCAACCCTTGAAATGTAGAAGGTGCATTGGTAAGGCCAAAAGGCATGACCAAAAATTCATAATGACCCTCATGAGTTCGAAATGCTGTTTTTGGAATATCTTCAGTCTTCATTCTAATTTGATGATATCCTGAATGAAGATCAAACTTGGCAAAATAAATTGCTCCATGTAATTCATCCAATAATTCATCAATCACAGGAATGGGAAATTTATATTTAATTGTGAGCTTATTAAGCTCCCTATAATCCGGACACATTTGCCATGATCCATCCTTCTTGTGTACCAATACTACAGGAGCAGAGAAAGAACTTTGACTAGGTTGAATTATACCCGCCTCTAACATTTCTGCAATCATACGTTCAATTTCGCTCTTTTGGAAGTAAGGATATATATAAGGCCGATGTTTGGAGGAACACTTCCCGGAATCAAATTAATAGCATGATCATGATCACGAATAGGTGGGAGTCCTTTGGGAGTTTCAAACACCTTGGAATGATTGTCCAAGACTTGTTGGAGATCTGCAGAAATAGATGATTTTGATGTTGGAACTTCTAGTGATCATAATTGTGCAATTACGCCTCGTTGTTATTTCTTTAGAAGCTTTGTCATGACATTAGAGCTTATTATCCTTCCTGGCTTCCCCGCAATACCCCGTAATTCGACTTCCTTTCCTTCTGAAAAAAAATTCAAGAAAAGTTCTTGAAAATTAAAAGTTACCGTCCCCAAAGATTGTAACCATTGTACTCCTAGTACAACATCAGCACCTCCCATAGGAATGGAAAGCATTGGACTAGTCAACACATATTCCCCCATGGTTAGCTTGATGTTATGGCATTTTCCAGAGCAATTTATAGTTCCTCCATTTGCAACCATCACTTGACATTCAGGTGCTGGGTATAGGAAACAATTTAATTCCTCGGCTACCTTACAATGAATAAAATTATGGGTGCTACCTGAATCAATCAACACTATTACCTTTCTCTTCTTGATTTGTCCTTTTATCTTGAGAGTTTGAGGAGTGGTAATTCCTGCCAGTGCATTACACGATATGGTTGGATTCATTTCTTCCTCTTCTGGGGTTGGTTCCCGGTGTATATCCTCTTCTTGTTCATTTTCTTCTTCCTCTTCACAATCTATGTAAAATAATTTCTTCTCAGCACACTTATGACCTTTAGTGTATTTGCTATCACAACTGTAGCAAAGCCCTTTTGCTCTTTTTTCTTCCAATTGTTGTGGTGTCAACCTTGTAGGTTGTGGTAATCTAGGCGTAGCAACACTTCCTTCTTTATAGAATTGAGTGGTAGGCTTCCTTGTCGCCATAATTTTACATTCAACTTTTCTTGCCAACCCGAATGCCTTCTCCAATGAATCAGGTTCCAAAACGCGAACTTCATGTTGGATGTTATCCTTTAAAGTGCCTATGAAGAGATCAATCATGTGTTCCTCTGGAATATCAGTTACCCTTATATTCAATTTTTGGAAGTCCTCAATGTGCTGCCCCACTAAACCCCTTTGTTTGAGATTTATCAATTGGCTAAAGAAGGTGTTGCTCTTTGTATCCTCATAATGTGCTATCATTTCCTCCATAAAAATTGACCAAGTGACAATTTTTTTACGAGAACAAAGCCATCTTTACCATACAAATGTATTTTGTTCTAAATGAAAAGTTGCAATGCATACCTTTTGTGTGTTTTGCACATTATGGAGATCAAAATATTGCTCCATCTGTAGTATCCATGTTACAGGATCCTTTCCATCAAACTTCCTCATATCCATTTTTGGAATATGGTGGTTCTTCCCGCCAACATTAGAGTTTATGAAATCACGATTAACATTTATTTTTTTCTCATCATGAGGTTATTCTACTATATTTTCACTATTAGGAACATTTCTTGTATCAAATTTGTCAAATCTTCGATGTTTGATTTTAGATCATCCATCTTAGCTTCCATGCCAGCTTCCATGCCATCCATCTTAGCTTCCACGCCATCCATCTTAGCTTCCATGCCTTTCTTCAAACCGTCCATATTCACTTCCACGCCATCCATCTTAGCTTCCATGCCTTTCTTCAAACCGTCCATCTTCACTTCCACGCCTTTCTTCAAAACTTCCATTTCATTTTTTGTTGCTCTTTGCGAGAGTGAAATTTGTTGCACTTGCTCTTGTAATTTTGATAGATCATGTTGTAATTCTTCATCTTCATGAGTCATAGTAGAGCCTTCTGAAGGCTTAATGGGTGTTGAATTATTTTAAAAGGCTTGTATCCAATATTGATACTCTATTCTTGGCACATTCTCTTGGAACCATCCATCTGATTCTTCTTTCACCAGATTTATAATTCGGAAAAAAAATACACACCTTTTACTTGCTTTGAGGAGCTCGATATTGAAATTGAATTATATCTGTAATTAAAAATCTTCAATATCTGAAATTCATCCCTTTAGTAGCCCTCTGAATCTTCTTTCAAATGCTTCAGGTCTGATCTAATTTGGATTCCTCAAGACAAAGTTGTGTCCAATCTCCCACAATGACCTAATTTTGGACTGGTTCAGTAGAGCAAACTTGTAGGACTTGCCACGTGTCACTGTTTTGTCCTTTGTCTCTAAAATTGATAGCCAATAAACTACAGGCCGTTTAATTGCGACCAATTTTGACGGCACTCCAATCCAATCTCCAGAGAGAGAGTTATTGAACTTTTCCCACGATCACCTCTTTAAGATGAAATTCAGGAGCCTGAAAAAGCACTACCTTTCCATTAAGATTTGCCCAAAATATTACAAATGTCTCCGAATTTTTTGATGAATTTCCTCGTATTTTCAGCCATTTACTCACTCAGATTCTAGAATCTTTGTAGAAAAAATTTGAGAAAGTTAAAATAATGCCATTGCATGACTCCGTTTAGGAGCTGGAAAAAAGACCTAATCTCCTATGATATATTCAAAAATACTATAACCAAGCTCAAATTTTATAGAAATCTTCCTAGATTTCAGCTGTATTCTCAAACATTTGTGCTTCCTTGTTTCTTAGAAAAAATGAGGAAGCAATTTCACAACAATCTATTGCTGGAGAGAAACTTGTAGACCAAAGCCTGATACTTAAATGTTGTGTAACCAGCTCCAAAAATAGAAGAAAAGAGATATCAACGCCTTAGAAATAAGCCACTTCGAGGGGGAAACCTCCAATACATTACATGAATGAACAATTCTTGGATGATACAATCTACAAAACCTCCTTTCTATATATAGGAGTCCATGGGGCCATAATGTAATCCTAGCCGACCTAACAATAATAATTTAAGGGCACAATAATAACAAAATGGGGGTTACAAGGGTACAATAATAACAATAAGGGGGTTACACTAACAATAATAAGGGACTATACTAGTAATATAGGGACCTAACAATATATGTATTGCTTCCTATGAGATTATACATCATTGATTCCGGGGACCTGATTATCGTCTTATGCTCTTATCTGGTTATGTAACTCCCATCACTTCTGCAGTCACTATGAGAAGTAAGCTTTCAGAGTCAGTGGAATGCAGTAGGGCACCATATTTTTTTACTCTGAGTCTGAATCCTCCTCATACCTGCAATTATTCAATTATTTAAACTCATATAATTTGTCTCAATTTATATATCATCTTCCTATGACCTTTCCATATTCTTCATCTATGACTTTGCACTTGGTTTAAGTAAACACAATTAAATTTCCTTTATCTGCCATTTGAAATACACTTATAATATATTTCTTTATCCCTTAAACTAATAAAGTATCAACTGCTCTTCTATGTTTATTAATTATTGATCTACCTTTTCCCATAACTTTTTTTGGAGCACTATTTGAAAGAATAACCTTATTGTTGGGTATGTGTTATATTCTTTCCATGACTAAGCACGCATGGGGGGGTGATAGCCCCCCCTGTCAGGGTCCGGGGCAATGCCCCGGTGAAAATTTTTTGGTCCTTAATTTCTGGTGGGTAGTCCGCGCCCATGGTTTTGTGCATGGTTTTGCACATGGTTTTGGGGTATGATGGTTTTCGACCCCTGGTATTTTTGTAAATCCGGTCAAGGAAACTATGGTTATGTTCTAATCCAGGGTTAATGGATTGGGGTTTATATATGCTTCGGAATGTATATATATGTGTTGTAACACTAAAACGAATATAATGAAATATCAAGTTGGTCGTCCTGATTTGGAATCCAGGGGAAAATCTCTGTGTTTATCTATTTTATGTTTTATGCTCTCGCTATTGTTTATTTTATGTTATAAGATTCATGTGTACATAATTTTTGTTCAGGTTTAAAACCTACATTTCGTTTCAGAGCTGTTTCGGCTTCAAGGGGATGCCTTTGTTGCTGAGGTTTTTTTTCTCGGGCCTGAGGGAGACCCTGTTTAGTGGGAGATATGCGGGATCGATTCTTGCGGTGAAAGAAGATGGCGAGAGGCAGAAAGATAGAGATCAAGAAATTTAATGGTCATAGTTTTGAGTTGTGGAAGCTCAAGATGGAGGATCTACTAGTAGATATATCAATGGATCGCGTAGGGGATCCTATACTAAACCAACGGCAATGTCGATGAAGATCTGAAGGAACTCGGATTCATACATATACACATTTATCAGTGTCTTAGATCTAAACATATGAATGTATCTCGGGGAAGTTACGGTGAAGAATTGGGAAAAACTTGCACTTTGAATAATATAAGTCTCTGTGAATGTTGTTCCCGCAGAAAAGTTGTATAACCTTGAGGAGTATAACCTTGAGATGAAGGATGGAGATTCGTTGACAGCATCTCGAACGCCTTCAATATCATAGCCGCTTTTATCTATAAAAAGGATATCAAAACTTCGAAGTGAATATATGCATCGCCTTTACTTTTCTACTGAGACTCGTGGGATAGTCTGGTTATTGCAATAGGTAGCAATACAACTACCTTGAATTTTGATGACATTGTCTCAGCCTTACTGTCAGAGGAAATGAGACAGAGAAATATGGAGGGCCAGAATGGAGATGCCTTATCTGTATGAGGAAGGTCCTAAAACAGAAACAGGAATAAGGTTTCGAGTGGGAGATCTAAATCTAGAGGGAGATCTAAATCTCCTGGAAAGTTTGCAAAGGTATGCTGGAAATGCGGAAAGGAAGGGCACTACAAAAGGGAGTGCAGATCTAAACCTCTTGAGAAAGGAAAGGGATCTGATGATGCTCCTTCTGCAAAGGAAAAAACCACCTTGAATGAAGGTGGGGATGTGTATTTGGCTTATTCTTCAAATAAACATGTAGATCATGAGTCATGGTTGATTGACTCAGGTGCATCCTTTCACTTCACTCCCCATCGGGAGTGGTTTTGCGAGTATGAGAAATATGGTGGTGGTGATGTCTTCCTAGGGGATGATAGGAAGGCCAGAATCGTCGGACGTGGAAAGGTCAAGCTAAAGCTGCAAGATGGAAGGATTAGAACACTTCCTGGTGTTCTGCATATTCTTGCATTGGCCATAAATATAATTTCTATAAACAAGATGGATGATGTAGGTGTAAAAACAGTGTTCGAGAAAGATGCCTACAAGATGGTTTGGGGAGCACTGGTATTAATGTAGGGAGTTCAGACTAGAACTTTGTACAAGCTACAAGGTAGCATTGTTATTGATGGGTGTAACAGTTATGTGGTTCCTGAAAGTGGAGCGGAAAGCTTGGCTATCTCTGGAGAAAAGACCATGCTATGGCATCAAAGGCTTGGACATATTGGAGATAAGGGCCTTCAGATACTGCATAGAAATGGTATGGTAGAAGGTATGTCTAATTTCTCTCTCGATTTTGATTTCTGTGAACATTGTGTATATGGGAAGAATAATCGGGTGAGTTTTCCTTCTGGTGCTAAGAGGGCGAGCAAGATATTATAACTTGTGCACAATGATGTGTTTGGACCTGTGTCAGTTCCATCATTGGAAAAGTCTGTGTACTATGTTTCATTCATAGATGAATTCTCAAGGAATACATGGATATATTTCTTAAGGAAGAAATCTGAATCTTTTGACAGATTTAAAGAATTTAAGGCTATGGTGGAAAACCAGACAGAGAAGAAGATAAAGGCGCCGAGGACAGATAATGGTGGGGAGCTATGCGAGAAGGAATTTGAAGAGTTTTGTAAGAAGTGTGGTATAGCACGGCAAAATACTACTCCATACACACCTCAACAATATGGAGTTGCATAAATAATGAACAAAACACTGATGGAAAAGGCAAGAAACATGCTCAGTGGTACCGGGTTAGGACAAGAATTCTGGGCAGAGGCAGTGGAGACTGCATGCTATCTGGTTAACAGATCACCTACATCAATGTTGGAGGATAAGACTCCACATGAGGTATGGAGTAGTAAGAAACCATCTCTTTCACATCTAAGGGTATTTGGATGTGATGCATATGTACATGTTCCAAAGCAGAAAAGGACCAAGTTGGATAATAAATCTGAAAGGTGCATTTTTATTGGGTATAAGGATGGTTTAAAGGGTTACAAGATTTGGAACCCAGAAACAAGGAAGGTTGTGTACAGCCGAGATGTGGTGTTTAGAGAAGTGAAATATGTTTTTAAACATGAAGTCCTACCAAAGGAACCTAAGAAGATAGATTTTGACCTAAAGGAGGATGAATCAGACTCTACAATAGAAGAAGACTCAGAAGATGAAGAGCCACAAACTCTAGCTATTAGAAGATCAGTTCAGGAAAGAAGACAACCAAAAAGGTATAGTCCATCTACTTTCTATTCAGGTTTTTCCTTAACTATAACTGATGATGATCCTAGAACTGTCAGGGAGGCAGTAGATTCAGAGGATGGAAAACTCTGGAAGGAGGCCATGGTTGATGAAATGGAATCCTTGCACAAAAATGAGTGTGTTGGATCTCGTGAGTTTCAGCTGGGGAAGGAAGCCCATCGGGAGAAAATGGGTGTTTAAGAAGAAGATGAATGTAGAAGGCAAGGTGGAGAAATACAAAGCTTGGTTGGTAGCAAAAGGTTATTCCTAGGTGTCGGGAATTGATTTTGGTGATATTTTTTCTCCTGTCGCCAAATTTACTTCTATTAGATTAATTTTGTATGTTGCTATTGCATTTGATTTTGAGATAGAACAGATGGATGTGAAGACAACTTTTCTTCATGGGGATCTAGAAGAGGAGATCTACATGAAGCAACCTGAAGGCTTTATGGTGAAGGGTAAGAAAGAACTGGTATGCAGGCTGAAGAAGTCTCTGTATGGGTTAAAACAATCACCAAGGATGTGGTATCAGGAATTTTATACCTATATACGAGGACTTGGCTTCACCAAAAGCAAAGAGGATAATTGTGTTTATTTTAAATTAATTGGTGACCGTGTTATTTATTTGGTCTTGTATGTGGATGATATGTTTTTGATTGGAAATGACAAAGAAATTATCCAAGATTTGAAGACCCAACTGTTCTCCAAATTCGACATGAAAGATCTTGGTGCTGCAAAATATATTTTGGGCATGGAAATTAAGAGAGATCGGGCATAGAGGAAGCTCTGGTTAAACCAGAGGAAGTATGTCGAGACTATATTGCAGAGGTTCAATATGCAGGATATTAAACCGGTAAATGTTCCTATTCCTGTAGGTGTAAAGCTGTCTGCTGAACAATGTCCCAAGACACAAGAAGAAGAGGAGGATATGTCTCGTGCTCCATATGCAAGTGCAGTGGGTAGCCTGATGTATGCAATGGTTTGTACTAGACCAGACATTGCACATGAAGTGGGAGTATTGAGTAGATTTATGTCAAACCCAAGGAAGGAGCATTGGACAACAATGAAGTGAGTTTTCAGATATTTACATGGCACTAGTGATTATGGCTTGTGCTACCAGGGAAGACTAGGATTTGAAAGAATGTTGGAAATTCATGGTTTTTTTGATGCAGACTGGGCTAAATATTTGGATCAAAGAAGATCTATAAGTGGGTATATGTTTAGCCTATTTGGAGGTGCAGTCAGTTGGATGAGTAAAAGACAGTCTGTAGTGGCTCTTTCAACTACAGAGGCAAAATACATAGCAGCCACTCATGCAAGCAAGGAGGCAGTTTGGTTGCAGAGATTGTGTTCAAGTATGGGGTTGGTACAACAAGCTATAAGGATAGACTGTGATAGCCAAAGTGCAATTTTCTTGGCTAAGAACCCTGCTTATCATTCAAAGACAAAGCACATCGATGTTTAATATCAATTTGTTAGAGATATGGTTGAGGCTAAAAGGGTGTTGCTGGTAAAGGTGGACACTTTGAAGAATGTTGCAGATGCATTGATGAAGTCTGTGAGCATTCAGAAGTTCTCTTGGTGTAGAGAAACAATGGGTGTTGAAGAACTGGGCCAATGACTAAGCTCTCTTGTGGCCCCCTATGGAAAGAAAACAAAAAGTGGTAGAATGTTGGGTATGTGTTATATTCTTTCCATGACTAAGCACGCACCGGGGGGGGTGAGAGCCCTCTCGTCGTGTTCTGGTAGCGCCTCAGCGAAATTTTTTTGGTCCTTAATTTCTGGTGGGTAGTCCATGCCCATGGTTTTGTGCATGGTTTTGCACATGGTTTTTGGGTACGATGGTTTTCGTCCCCTGGTATTTTTGTAGATCCGGTCAAGGAAACTATGGTTATGTTCTAATCCAGGGTTAATGGATTGGGGTTAATGTATGATTCGACATGTATATATATGTTGTAACACTAAAAGGAATATAATGAAATATCAAGTTGGTCGTCCCAATTTGGGATCCAAGGGAAAATCTCTGTGTTTATCTGTTTTATGTTTTATGCTCTCGCTATTGTTTATTTTCTGTTATAAGATTCGTGTGTAGATAATTTCTGTTTAGGGTTAAAACCTACACTTACCATATTGTGTTTTCCTTAGAGACTCCATATTACTCTTATCTCTAGTCATGTGATGAGAGCATCTGTTATCTATGTACCATTCATATTTATTTTCAAATGAGAATAGAGAAATACCACATCTTATCTATTATTCTTCTTTCTTCTTATTAAGATGATTTTTGGTGGATCCATCTTATTTAGTCCTTTCATCATGAATATTCTTATCCGATTTCTTTCCATGTTGTGTGTTGTGATTTATTGATTTGTTCCTGCATTCTTTTGCTACATGCTCAAACATGTTACATACATAAAATATCATATGACCAGAAAAGGGAGCATAGAAATCATAATATCTATGCCTCGTGTTCCTTATATTGCAACCAATAGCTTTTTGACAAAATATGTTGCAAGAAAAAAAATATCCCTTAAAGAAACCTGACTACCTGGGAATTGATGATCTTCCAATGGAGCGATTTTTTTCTTGTGATCTTCTGTGGACTATGTTTCATAATTTTCATACTAGATCCACCTGATTCAAATCATCACAATCTTTAGGCCACTTTTGATCATAATTTCAGACTGGACCCACTACCATCATTGAATCTCAAAATAAAATACCGACACTGAAACCAAACATTCTGTATCAAGTCACTTAATAATTGTACCAAATGAGACCCAAATCAATTAACTTATTATCAATCAAACAAAGGAGTTATATCACTAGAAATCCATTTACCAGAATATCAATCCACATACTATTCATCAAAAAAACCATATTTTGTCACTGCAAACCCTAATCAACCATATAACAAAATATATATGCTATTTTTCTTAAGCATATCTATTTATATACACGCTTTCCATGAAGCATGCCTGCATAGATATCTCAAAACACCGAACCCTACAACTGAATCACTTTAAGTTTGAAATAATCACTAAGTTACAAACAAAACCATCACATATCCTTGAACCACATACATATAAAAACATCATTACTATTCAACATATCAATCTACAATCATTTCAACTTCAATCATCACTGTTAAACCCAAATAATCATGAAATACTTCATTGAAAGACAACACTAAACACAACAATACTAAGTAGAATGATCATACATCATATTCAACAAAAACCTAGCATATGTATGTGACCCTTACAAAATACTTCCATGTATGTACGTGAATTTCAATAACTATACCCACATATCGATCTGTATATACTGCATAATCAACACCCAGGTACCCATAAGCATATTCATGTATCTACGCTCTGTTTCCAAAAGAAACCTACGTATATATCTGTAATTATTGACTCACACCTTAGCTTCAAATCAGAACTTCAGTCAAACCCATATCTCAGCATACACAGTAACAAACATCCATCAAAACATTAACATCAATATCAAACCAGCCCATAAGGAGAATATTCATTGTATATTCATTTCATATCTATTGGATTTGATCCATCATCATACATCTTGGTGCATACTTATCTCAGATCAAACTATTCACTAATAACCCATTACTTGCATACTAAACACTTTGATCTCCATATCCTTATGTAGTTTATGCCTTAGCCAATACCTTGGGTCAAACCCATAATAATGCCACTGGTATTGTTTGAGGGGATCAAATATTTGTTTCCACTTTCAATACTAGGGCCAATACCATGGTAAATACCCCTAGTATCTATAATATCATGGTGTGTAAACTGTACACAAATTTCCTTCATCATACCTTCGTATGTATGTGGCTTTGATTCATTAAAATCATGTGAAATTTTAAAAACATCACCTTCATTGTTCCTCTATCTTTGAACTACTATTCCTTTGTCCAAAATCTCTGTCACATGTGTACTAGCTTGTAGAATGAGCATGTTATCATCATTTTGACATCTTCATCAAATAGGTTGTCATCAAGGAAAACTCATCAAGTAGGTTTCCATCAAGGAAAACACATTTTTCATAATGCCAATAATCTCCCTCTTTAGACTTGATGGAAACTACTTTGGTTTTTTGTCACCACAACTTTTATATACCTGTAAAACATATCAAGCTAGGCACAAAGATTTTCAAACACCAATTTAATCCCCCCTTTTACATCAAGTACAAAGGGCTGACCAATGTTGAATGAAGGCTTATATTTTTTTGTAGAGACATGTGCACTATAGATATGATATGCTAAAAATAAACATTGTATACTAACCATGCTCCACTTGATCACATGTTGAATCTTCTAGAAGAAGTTTATGATTTTATGACTCAACCAAGTATGACCTTTCTAATCACCAAGAACTCAAACTTACATCAATCACCCAACACAACAGGGTTACATATTTAACTCACCATTACATCGAATACCTAAAATGGCCAAACATGAATAATAACTACAATAATTACATCGTGGGTGTTTTCATGATCTTTACATCAAGACAAAGATATGACATTTATAACCAAATCCAAAGACCTATAGTGAAGTAGCAAGACCATGGTAGTCATCAAAAATTGTCATACACCATGTAGGTTATATACCATTCATAGTAGCAATATGAAAAAAAAAACATGCATATCCTTATTATTAATATGCAAGATAAGACAATGTAGCTTCAATATCATCAACCTGTGACCAAATATGTAATGCTTTCAAGCATCACCAAGTATTTGTAGTAGTAGCGTATCAATAACCATGCCTTCATGAAACTAGCAACAACATCATTCTCTTGGCCCATTATCTTCATACAGAATAATTATTACACCAAAAACCATTTCACCAATATGCAACCCAAGTAGTCATCCATAAGATGCTTTTATACAATATGTCCGAATTCATCATCATCATCAACCAATCATAAGACTATGAAATCAACCTATCTCATTGATATCATATCAACAAGATCACCATTCTCTTTCCATTTCATATGCATCATCACAAATTTGATGAGGAACATTATTGACATTTTAAAGCAACATATATGCATCATATATATTTCATCATAAGAAAATTATGCAAAATGACAACATCAACATATAGTCATCATTCAAAACTTCAGCAACATATGTTTTTTTAGTAGCTTCACCAATATGCTTATCATGAACACCATTATGCAACACGGAATACTAAAGAAATCATAATGCCAAAAATGCACTACTAGAAGAATAACAAATAATCCCCCTAAACTTGTGCTAGTTGCTCACTGTTAGAACTTGTTGGGGTTCCCATGTTTTGGCCAGATTGGCAAGGCCAAAAGACGAGACAACATCAGAACCACTTTTGGGCCCTAGGATCTAGCCCTCCTGGACCCGGAGAGGGATCTCTCCAAATAGATCAAAGAATGATGTGTCTTTGAAGCTCGAAATGAGATATTAGGCTAGTTATGAAGCACAAAGGAGGTTTTAAAATGATTTGGTTGGTTGGTTGCTGGGTTGGTCAAGAGATCATAGACTGAGAAAGTAATGGGAGAAAGGAAACAAAATAGCAGGAGGCTTCAGCAAAGAGGATAGGCCAAGACAGTGCCATCCATTGGGCTATGGAGTCATGAAAGGAAATTACATGCAACAACTAGCCAAGGCTTTCAAAGGGCAAGTCATCTACACTAAAGGATCTTTTAGGCAGATGGTGGAATGGAAAATTAAGGAGAGAAAGTGGAAGAAGGAAAGACAACCAATTTTCTGTCTATAGACCAGGTCAGAGGTCATTTAACTCCAGACCTGCTTGGACATACTCAAGGCAGCTCTCAAAGAGGGACAAAGGGGCTGCTTATAGATGAGACCAGAGGTCATTTAACTCCAGGTCTGCTTCAGCAACTCCAAAGGAAAAACAGAGATAAGCTAAATAGAAGGGATCTTAGAAAGGCCAGCTAGTTGCGCAAGGATCCTAGTGGACATGGCTAACACTCATCCCCAGTGTTCCCAAACCTTCCAGCTTAAACCCAGCAAGAACATCTAAGAACTGATTCAACCAATTCATACATCAGAGAGTAGGAAATAACATCCACTACACTGGTTAAATCAACTGAAATCAACTCTTAGATAGCACATAAGGCAGAAAACATTAAAGGTAGGGAGAGCAGGAAACATAGGGCACCTAGCAAGGGTGAATCCTATGTTATACTTATGTTTCCTACCAGAAGAACATGAAACAGTATGAAAATGTAATAAACAGAGTTAGGAAAAACATCACCAATAGTAATAGACCAGGATCCTGTGAAATGTGCTTTGATTAATTGATGCAAAACCAGTCATGTACACTGAGCTCAATGGCTAACACATTCTAGACTTTCTCCTCCCAGCCTATTACATACAACTACTCTGCTACTCCCTCCCACGACTGTTCTAACAGTCAAGAATGAATCCCTCTAACAGCAACTGCCACAACAAGGAAACAACAACAACCTTTACATTATGTTCTCGGGGATTCTTATAGGAGAAGAGGAAGCAACAGAAGTAGGTGAACAATTAAATGAGTCTCATTAAGACGGAATAGTGGAGGAAACCGAGTCCATTCTGCTTAATGGCGTTGTTCTGTACTCTGTAGATTGGTTGGAGACGTTTGTCAGGTCGAGATTGACCTCTGATATGTTCTTTAAGTCCTTACGGAAGTCTGGAACTCTGCGTTGCCATTCTGGAATAAATGAACAGGATGGGAAAACTGCAAGGCCGCTCCATACCTCCATAACTGCTGCCTGACTATCTTGAATGAGCTTTATTCAGTGTAATTAATCGTTTCAGGGCTCGAGGAGGCATGGAGATTTCTTGTAGGAAGGTGTACGTTTGGAGAAGAGTACCCTGCTGATATTAAACACAGATAAGACTTTAACAATGTTCTTGGATCTTCAAACTGTGCCTTTCCCTTTGAATGCGGGATTATAATTGTTAATTTTCAATTAACTGGCTTGAATCCCTCAAATCCGTTTCTGCTGTTTCGTTTGGCCGCTGAACTGGCCTCTCTGTGCTATCTGCTCAATAAAATAAACCAGTCGTGAACCGGGGCAGTGGTAGTGGAGAAATGTTGCGGAGGCCGGAGGAATGGCGGTGGAGCAGTTGAGGGCAATGAAAATAATGGAGAGTGGCGGAAGAAGTGGTTGATAGTGTAAAAACCCAAAGATTAAACGTTTGGGCGAATAACACAGGGAAACAGAGAAAAACACTGAAGTGGAGCCACGGAGGTGGGACTCGAGCTAAATCGCAATCTCAAATCGCAATCGAGAGACGGAAGTGGAGCGGAATAATAAACATGGGATTTGCGATGCGATGGGCAATTCTTTTACAAATTCAATATATGACCAATTTCCCGTTTACAAAGGAAAGACCCTTTATTTATACGAAAAGGAGGAAGAGTAGTACGGTGGGCCCGGGGGTCAAATCGCAAATCGCAAATCGCAAGATGGAATGGAGCGGAAATATTATCGCAATGCGAAGCAAAGAAGCAAAGAACTGCGATTGCGATATTGTGATCGGGCGGAGTTGCGATGGAGGGCAGTGCGATGGGCAGAAAGTGCGACGATGCTATATGCGATCGAGGCGATGTGCCACATGCGATCGGGGCGATGTGTGACAGGCGATCGCATCGCAAATATTTGCGACACGATCAGATCGCATCACAAATATTTGTGATGCGATCAGATCGCATCGCAAATATTTGCGATGGATCTAACGAACACAACCCGCAAAAAATGCAATCTGCGATTTGCGATGGGCGCCTTAAGGAGCAGCGCTCAGTCACAGCGCTCGGTTACATGGGGGGAAAAGCTAACGGGGCTGGGGAAAAGGGGCTAAGCCCTTTTATATATGGAGAAGTGGGTTTATAGCACTTTAAAGGATTTTAAAGCCTATAAAGGGTAACGATAAGGGAGAAAAGGGGATTCTGGGGAAACAAAAGGGTAAGAGGGAAAAAGAAAGGGGAATAAAGGGGATCAAGATAGAAGCTAAGTGGGGGGTTGAAATAAGAGGGAACAGGGGGCCTTTGGGCATTTCTTCACAAACAGCGAGGCTTTATAATAGGAATCAGTAGAGGGGAATTTATCAAAGGATAAAAGACACATGGAGGCTTCAAGGAGACTATGTTTTCAAAGGAAATGCATTCCTTGAAGGCTCAAAAACAATTTAGCCCCCGTTTGCTTGCCAAAAATTTATAGGGGGGGCTAACAGAACTAATCACATCAACTCATCCATCGGTTAGATCACCAAAGAATATTCATCAATCAATAATTCCATGAAAGCATCAATGTTATATTGTAGCGACTTATAAACCATCATTAGCCAATACCAATTCCAAGTAGAATCCACAAATTGTAACCATCAACATCAGAACAAGAAAGCCACATAATAATTGTCTGAAGCATATCAAATCCTTTCCCCAAGTCTTTCCTATTGTTTCTTCATCATAGATAAATATCTGTGATGGTATATATGAGAACTCGCCTATATACACAACTATCCTTCATAGGATATGTGTACAGAAATTAAACTTCTAAATATTTCATAACTATAGCTCCTCCTAATCCTCTACTATATGTTCTTATTATCTGTTACTACATCAGATGCATTTTCAGTAATATAAGAAACATGAATATCAAAATGACCATGAGAATCATCATCAAGAAAACATATGTATTGGTTTCCTTGATATTATACATCACTGATTCGGAGGACCAGATAATCGTCTTCTCCTCTTATGAGGTTATGTAACTCACATCACTTATGCAGTCACTGTGAGAAGTAATATTTAAGAGTCAATGGAGTGCAATAGGGAACCATATCTCTTACTCCGAGTCTAAATCCTCAACATACCCGTAATAATTCAATTCTTTAAACACATGTAATTTGTCTGGATTTATATATCATCTACATATTGACTTTCCATATTCTTCATCTATGACTTTGCACTGGGTTGAAATAAACATAATTAAATTTCCTTTATCTTCCTTTTGACATACACTCATAATATTTTTCTTTAGCACTTCAACTAATAAAGTATCGACTGCTCTTATATGTTTATTAATTATGGATATACCTTTTCCCAAAAATTTTGTTGGACCACTATTTGAAAGAATAACCTTACCATATTTATTTTTCCTGAGAGACTCCATATTACTCTTATCTCTAATCATGTGATGAGAGCATTAGTTTTATATGTACCATTCATATTTATTTTCAAATGAGCATAGAGAAAGACCATAGGTTATATGTTCATCTTCTTTCTGCTTATTAAGATGACTATTGGTGGATCCATCTTCTTTAGTCATTTTTTCATGAATATTCTTATTTGATTGCTTGCCATGTTTTATGTTGTGATTTATTGATTTGTTGCTACATTCTTTTTCTACATTCCTAAACATGTTACATACACAACATCTTATATTACTAGAAAAGGGAGCTACTACCCCATGATGGCCTTTTTTAAAAGCTTATCCATCCTATGTGAGCTGATGATAGTAGGAGCACTCGTCTGGAGTCCCCTCAATGTATGAGTGTGGCCTTCCTGCTTAAATATCACATATAAATATTGGAAATCCATTGTGATAAGGCCTAGTATGCGGAAACATTATGCACCTATGACAATGTCGCAACCACCCATTTCAATGGCAAACATGTGGGATTTAAGGTGATAATCCCCCATTTGAAGCTTAATTTTTTCACAATGTCCCTCACATTTCATGGTCCCCCCATTAGCGATCAGTACCTAGAAATTAGAGACGACTCTTATAAAACAATGGCTTGCTTCTGCTACACACTTATGGACAAAGTTATCGTTACTTCCGCTATCAATCAATACCACTACTTTCCTATGTTTAATGAAGCCACATATTTTAAAAGTTTTGGGGGAAGAAATTCTAGCCAAGGCATGTAGTGATATAACTGGCTCATATGGAGAAGCTACAAGATCTTGGTATGGTTCTAATTGAGTGTCACTCACTTCTTCCTCATCCATGTCAGGGTTGGAAGCTTCGTCTGATGTACTGTTTTCAGTGGCATCAATTTGGAAGAATTTTGGATCCTTTCATTTATTCCCTAAGGTGTACTTATCAACACAGTAGTATAAGAGTCCTTGTTTATGTCGTTCGGCCATTTATTCCAGAGACACCTTCTGAAATTTTAGTGTTTTGGTGGGGCCCATGGGTTGGCTGGGATGTGCCTTGGTGAAAAAATTAGGGAGATTGGAATAGGATTGTAAGGAAACTTCCACCTCTAAGGATTTTTTGCATGTGTCCAACCAAGTAGAGGGTTGGTGCATCCGAACATGGGTTTGGCTTGCTTCCTTCGGGACACTGATAAAACATTCCAAATAAAAGACATCTGTTAAGGCTACAGTTCTAATGACCAATTTTTCAAAAGAAGAAATGTATTCCTTGACTGTACTAGTTTTTCGGAGCTTAGTGAGTCGTCCCAAGAAATGAGAATCCTGATCAAAATGGTCACAGATGGCTTTTGAGAAGACGTTCCACGCTATCTACAATGGGTAACATTTCTGATGCCAATTTCACCATTGAAATCTTTCTTGGTCCAAGTAAAGTGCTCCCACTCTTATTTTAGTGCATTATCATGGATATTATTAAGGAAACAATATTGTTCCATCTGAGCCAACCATACTGTCGGGTTCCAACCATCAAATTTGTACATGCCTAGCTTGGGCACCGGTTGACCCAAAAAGTGGCACCCTCCATGGAAGTGAAGGTGATGGTTGGATTCACCTTCTTTGTATGCCTCCAAACATGTGTCTTCCTTGATACGTGATGCCAATAGAGACATAGCTTCCTGTATTTTTCCAGAAAGTGCAGTAATTTTGGTCATTGGGTTGTTGATTCTGTTGTTCGCCTTTTTTGCAACCATTACTTGAGATTGGGTTCCGTACATGCACTAGCCCAAATTTGGGACCTCTTAAAAAATGTGGGATTATAAGTGAATGGTACCAATACGATCAACTCGTTGATCTGAGTCTTATGGGCTAGGTCTCAAGAAAGCATCTTTTTTTTTTAACTCTAAATGGATTTTTATTCCCCGCTCATCAATACTGCAGTGGAAAAATACCTGAAATCTTGATACTACCAAATGTCCTTCGAAAATTAGGCCTTAATTGGAGTAGTTGGACCTGAATTTCTTGGTACCATCAGATGTGTTGCAAGAATCAGATCTGGACTATGGAATCCAAAACCCTTATTGTACCTTAAGACAAATCTGTGTTGCGAATACCCTAAAATCTAGATGGACGGTGTCGACGGATCAAAACTGGTAGACCTAAGCAGGATATAGAATAGGAGTGAGCTTCAGATATATGGTATAAATATGATCACAAGGAGTGTTAGGTGCTATAGATCGCAATATATGCAGGGTCCAACAATAGTACTCAGCCAAATCTTTCAGGGAACCAACTAAGGAGGATCGACTGTACCCTTATCCGTACTACCCGACTACCCTGTTGTACGTGCATGTAATATACCACTTGTTATGAAATTGACTTGTTAGATGAACCAAAACACAATAAATATGGAACAAAATAGCTGATATAGATAAATATCACTAGAAAATATACAAGCAACAGAAATATTTCATCATGCATAAACAAGATACAATGTTCACTTGCCTCTTCGAGGGGGAAACCTCAAACAGAGCAAAGCTCAACTACAATATGACACAATAATTCTTCCTTATATCTAAGGCTATTTATAGCCTGATGAAATCCAAAACCATAACTACTAGTGGTCCCTGACATAATCATGGGTTAACCACCTTATTTATGAAATAAGGCTCATTAACTAATTGTGGTCCCTTTTCTAGAATGTAGGTTGACCACTTACAATTATTATTAATAAGGATAATCTATTACGAGCTTTATTGACTCAACCAACTGACTATGACTCAGACTAGGCCCTCATGGGATTACTACATATATAAAGGGGTTAGGGTTGGACCCTAACAAATCGTAGCATATGTTTGAACCGACGGTGGCATTAAACATCAACCTGTGGCATTAGTTGTTATTCATATGATTAAACATAGCCCAAATATAACATATGTTTGGAGTGGTAATACATATGCTAACTTCAGAACAATGTATATCATATAGTTTCAATGGTGGTTTGGTCTTGCTGAGTTGGAGACTTCAGTTAAAACAACCTTTGTAATTATATTGGTGATGATGCCAACTCCGCATCATGTTTGGACTCCTGTGCCAACTATGGTAATACTCGACCCACACCAAGTTTATAATGGAAGTTTGATATGTCATTTGGTAGCACCGATAATAAAATCAAGGGTTTTGCGGGGCCTCCGGATGTGGCGAGCTTTGCCAACCATACCCCAATTTCAATTAAAACAAGCTTTAAAATAATACAACTGCACCAATGTTAATCAAATAATACAGTGGGAAAACAATAAGGTTTTGTAATGTGATGTTGGAGGTCATGGGTTCGAGCCCAACCTTGGAGTTTGACATACCGTTGGGTTTTCCTTTGACGACCACATGTCCTTCTATGAGGCTACCACTTGGCTTGCAAAGGCCCAATTTTTTTCCTGTTGGAGTAAAACTTCAGAGTGCATTTCCTCCCTTATATGGAGGCCATTTTGAAAGAAAAATATACCACCGAAGTGAGATCAACGAGCTCTTTGACTTGGTGCTAGTTTCATGAGCATATGAGATTATAAAATTTAGAGCATTTGGTGGATCTGTTGGTATCCATGCCCATCTTAGTCTCAAAACATTACATTGCCAATATGACTAGAATCAATAAAGGTCCATCCGGATCATGCATGATGGACTAGTAGGTGGAAACTTTGTAGGAGAAAATTTTTGTTACAAAATCCTAGAAGTTGGATACATCTTGTTGGAACTATTTAGAGGTTCCCATCCTTATGTTAGGATGTGCCAAATAGGATAGGAGTGTGCTTGATATAAAAGAAAGTATGTAGTCTCGTTGTATTCTATGATGATTGACAGGACTTTTCGACAATCGAGTTTGGAAGTAATCAAGTAAATTTACCCTCACTCTTCCGAGCAACATATATATATATATCATTAGGTTGCATCTAGGGGAACACATTTGTTGGATTTCATAGGCTAGAAAATTAGCTATTTGAGGATATTTAGAGATAAGGTTTTGTTTAATAAAGACCAATTAAGTTTTTTCATAAAGGGGTGGATTCTTCAAAAGGTTGGCTCGAGCAATACTGGGTAGTGCTCTCACATGGGACTTGGTGTCGAGAGCTTGTATAAATCATGTTTGTTGCTCGATATGGTTTTCATACCCCCATATAAAATTCACCATATGTCCCTCAATGGCTCTAGGAAATAAGATACAATTAGCCATGAAATTAAAAGATGTGAAAACCACCAATTCCATTTCCCTCTTGACACTTGGTTACAACAAAAGACACCCACCTCCTAGGACTCCATTTGTCCAAAAATTATTTTTCTGAGTTTTTTTGAAATTGGGGCTTTGTTAAGTAACTATCAATGGAAATTTTTGATAAGAGAGTGTATTTTGCAAAACCCCAGATCAATAGAATGTGGGTAGTGTGGTCACATGGACCTTGTAAAAACACACTTTGTAAAGCTTATAGAAGTCATTTATGTTGATTGGTTCTACTTATATAACCCCAAACGAAATTCACCATATGTCTCTAAATGTCTCTATGGGGTGAGTTTCAAATGACCGTAAAATTCAAAGTGAGACTTGAACGGAGAAATCGTCAAGTCTAGTAGTTTTCTAACACCAAGTTATAACTAGGGGCACCCTCGCACTAGGATTCTATAGGTCTAAAATTGATTTAATTGAGGATATTGAAAGAAATGGCTTTTTTCAATAAAGACCAATGCAAATTTTGCACAAGTACGTGGATTTTGCACAACACTATTTTGGGAAATTTTTCATATTTTTCTCACATAGATTTTTTCCAAACACACTTTCTAGAGACTATAGAACTCATTTTTCTACTCATTTTGGTTTTTATGCCTATGAACCAAATGGACCATATTTCTATGAATGACTCTAGGAAGTGAAAATAAATTGGGCATGAAATTCAAATTGGGACTCAGATGGGTGCACTTTCAATACCTTTGGACACCTAACACTAAGTTACAATTAAGGGAAACCCAATAGTTTTTGTCTTACTCAATAATTAAGAGAGCATACCTCACCTAATAAGTTTTTAAACATGACACAAATTTCACTATAGTATTCATATGTATTTTCCTAGTATAAGAAAATTAGATTATTTTTTTCTATTCATGCTTCCACTACAATAAAAAATATTGTAGAATAAAAAATATGATGAGTGTAAAAGGGTAAAATTCTAGGGTTAGAAGAGATGATTTTATATATAGAGAAAATTCAAAATGATCAATTTTTTTCAAACACTAGAAAGAGTTAACATTCTACTATGCATTTGTAAAGTAAATGGAAATGATAACGTGGTCACTTAGTTCTAGAGGATATCAATATAGTTAAATGTAATTAGTATGGAAGATAAAAATGAATATGCTTGCAGGAGACGATACTTTATATTAAAAGCATCAATTCTAAGATCAGACAAGAAATGAAGATGTTTATTAGTAATTAAAAGACTATTTTTCATTCTATATATTTTTAAACAAGATATTTATTTGGCTATGAGGTTTATATATATTTTCCTACTTCATCGAGATAATAGAAATGAAATCTTCTCACCTCATTGTAGAGGCATTTGATTAGTAAAAAGGTGAAAAGAGTCACAAATTTGATAACTATAAAAGTAGAAGCAATTTCAAGATACCCTAGGATAAACATAGTTTGATCAGTAAGGAGGATGACTAGGATGTCAAACTAGGTATGCAGTAGGTGACAATTCATTGGAGAGGAGATTAGGAGGAAGGTTGAAAAGAGGCATATTGATGTTGGAGGCGTGTTTGATGATAGGGTGGGAAGTCATGGGAACTTAGGATTAACTCTGTTGATTCTACTTTTTTTACTAAGAAGAATGAAAATTATAATAAAATTGTGTGTAGAAAGCATGTGATGTCATAAGTTTGGCTTGTGGTCCTAAGTGATAATGATCAATCACTATAATTTAGATAATTGGATTCATTAAAATAATAGTGGTAGATTCTAATGGAACAACAAAAACAAAACTTTAATAATATTCTCATTGTTGCTAACCTTTGAAATTTTGATGGTGTGCATTTGCATTTCGTTGCAAACCTATAATGTAGTCAATTGAATGTTGCATCCATAAACATGACTTTAATGATTACCCTCTTGTATCAATATATATTTTTTCTGTGCGATGCTCTCCAACCCACTATGGTAGATATTTTTTAATGTAATTTTATATCTTGTAAACATTTTTTTAATGAAATAACTATGAAGGTTTATATTAAAAAAGGAGACCTGGAATCCAGCTTAGAATTATTACATTTCTTCATAGTTGTCAATATCCCTTGTGGGTTTGAGATTGAGCACATCGGCTCGATCCAAATTATCAGGTGGCTACTCCCTAATAAAAAATCTTTATTCCCTTTATAGCCAAATATTTTCCAAAGCACCCCCAAAATCCAAGTACACTTACATTCCAATTCTTACTTCTTGTCAAATTGACTTTGATTGACTTCTCGTTTTCATTGGCGAGATGTTTATTTCCCCTTTTTAAAAATGTGGATCCAACCCATGTTTTTTATTGAATTCAAGGGGTTGTCCATGTACGAGTGATATTTGTCTTTGTCATTTTTTGAAGGTTCTTCCCCATCTATCAATCGAAGAAATCACTTTCTCTTCTTACTTCCTCAAAATTCAAAGTAGGATCCAGTATTCAAAAGGGGTTGCTGAACATTGGTCTCCCCTATCTCTGAATGCAGTGGATCCTATTTGACATGCACTTCTTCCTTACTATATTTTGCTTCCTTCATTGGACCCTTTTTGACATGCACTTCTTCCTGGCTGACATTAATATTTGAGAATAAGTGGGCTGAGATAATTCTCAATTTCTAGACTATGGAAATAAAATTTCACTATTGCATTTCCAATAGAAGTTAACAAATACATATTCCAAAGATACATGGGAATGTTCGAGAGCCTTACCCAAATTGGAGCCGAAGAGATTTCCATTGTAACCATATCAAAATATACCAGGGATGCATCAAGAGACCAACACTTCCCTAGAAACAGGGCCCTGGGTCACAAATAATATTCATATCCTCAAAATTAGCAAAGACAACTACAAAAAAACCTCATGTAGAGGGTAAATATTCAGGTCTTGAGATAATAGTGGTTTCCACGTACTTAAAATGTACTTATGGTGATCAATTATTCATGGTCAATACTTGTTAAATCTACAAACCATACCTTGATACGTAAAAAAATTTCATTTTTGAGGGCTTCATCTCCCAAGGGAACATTAAAGGTGGGGACCTCTTGAACTATCGAAAGAGAAAATCCAAATTTCAACATGGAACTATCAGAGGTCTTGCTCTCAGTTGCTTGAGAAGAGGAGCTTGTAGAACCAACTATCATCCCTTCATGAAATATTGTCTTATTCTTTGAAAAAAAATATTTTCCGTTATTTAAAAGTTTGGGTAAAAGAGGGAGGGGTTGTTGGCTAGGGAAAAACCCTAGCCGTTATAGGGGTCTACAAAGCTCAATCTACCTCCATCACAAATCAAATTTTTATACAATTTTGAATGTTTTTCCCTCTAACTCTATCAAAATAAAATTTTAAATTAATATATATATATATATATATATATATATATATATATATAATTTTTATAAATTATTACTCGTGGTTTTGGACCTCCTTGTTAATAAAACAACATAGTATTGACCCATGGTATTCATTTTGAATATAGCATATTTAAAGGGGGGAATTAAACTAGAATACATCCATCTTAACTCTTACTAAGTGGCAAGAGGGATCAAATATGTTTTCACTTTAAAAGTGTTTTGCATTTAATGAGATTTGATCCCTTTGGGCTCTTAGTAGATCCAAAGTTAAGATTGATCTAGGTTGGTTTAATAGATCAAGGAGAACTTTTATTTCACAACAAAAATGGATGAAACCACTCTCTTAAACCCAATTTACTAACAACACTAGCTATTGGAGTTGTTTACCAACGCAACAAAATAGCCAAGGCAACACTTTTTTGCCAGAATCTCGTAAATTATTTTTCAAAAAATCAGGTAGATGGAGTGTTTGAATTGCATTTTTGATGGTGTAAATGGATTCAAGAGCATCAAAAACCCTTAGGACACCCAAAACACTGAAATATAACGAACGTAACGTAGATTTTCAAAAATCTTGGCAAAAATATTTCATAATCTTATAAGAATTTCAGCATTATTCTATAGATTTTTTAGACTAAAATCTAGCTATTAGTTGGTCTTCACCATCATCAATCATTAATGAATTTAAGTAAAATTTGAAATAAAATCTCAAACTTATTGTGCAAATTTAAAAAAAAAAAAGCATTTTCATTACATAAAAAAAATATGTAATTTATTATCAAAATTAAACATTACAGATTCTATAATTGAAAGGCAAATTAATAATACTCAAAAAATAAATCAATTTCTATAATTGGCTTTGAGAGAGACTCATACGTTTCACTACATATAAGTTTCATTACATATTTAGAGTGTGATCAATATCGTAAGGAAAATATATTAAATATTATTCTAATATTGTAATTCATGAGGGCCACTAAGTACTTGGGTTATGTATTGGGATATTATTAAATAATGTTCGTGGATAGTTAATGTAGTTTCAATAATGAAGGCTTATTATGTTGTTGGTTTTCTGATATTTATAGATATAGAATTTATGTAATATGTTTTTAATAATTAATATTATATTGGAATTTTATTTATTAAGTAGTTATATTTTGTGATATCATTAATATTAGGTAAATTTGACTTGGTTGAGTTGGGGTGGTTATGTTAATAGTGGTGGTTTTGGGCACTCTTATTCGTGGTATTTGGTATTAACTCATAGTATTATAAAATTAACTTGAAATATTATAAATAATTGATATAAGTCCCCGACAACACACTAGAATCATTAATGAAGGCCCACTAGGTAGTTGGTTTTGTGATATATATATATATAATAAGATTAGGGTTGTTAGGTCAATAGTGGTGTTTTTGGGCACTTCTATTGGTAGCTTGTAGTATTGAACCCATAATATTATAAAATAAACTTAAAATGAAATAAAGTAAATGATAAAAGTTTCCAAAAACACATTAGATTTAAGTGAAAGTGAAAATTCACGGGGAAAAAATTAGTTAGCATTAATTCATTATCAAAATTAAATGTGTTAAATACATAGGATTCAAATCAACTATAGGTGAGCCATATTTCACTTATTTACTTTTCACCAATTTACTTTTTCCCCTCATTAAAAATTTACAAATGAAGACTTCCAACATATTTATGGACTCATAAATTAATAAAAATATAAATAGATTAGAGGTATGGTAAATAAATAAAACCTCCTTTTATATTTACTCCATAAACTTCTTTATAGTTAAGAAGACTAAAAAATGAGGTTTTATTTACGTGAAGCCTATGGACCAAATACCATGGGACAAATTGTTATTAATACCCCGAGCCAAATAACCTATTTATAAAAGAGGGATGGTAAATAAATAAATATAAAATAGGTATAGAGAGATATGTTAAATACATAAAAATATATCAAATATGATTACAAATCAACTTCTAAGTATATACCAAGCTTATGGGCTAAATACCATGGTAAATAAAAGAGGTATGGTAAATAAATATAAATATAAATAAACCAAAAGTATGGTAAAAAATAAAACCTCTTTTTATATTTACTCCATACTCCTCTTTATATTTACGAATATTAAGAAAATCTGTTTTATTTAGGTGAAGCCTATGGGCCAAATACCGTAATATTAATATTAAAAGATTAATACTAATATTATTAATAATTGTAATATCTATATATATATATATATATATATATATATATATATATATATATATTTTAATAAATTTGGATCTGGGAGATTTGTATTTGAGTACACTACATGCATTGACTATCTCACTAAAAGTAACGATTAACATTTAACATTTAAATTTAATCTAATTAATCTAATGTCAGCCCTAATGGAAAATCACTTCTCTCCCTAAACATATAATTTTAACACAAATAAAGTGTTGTATTTTTTAGGAAGCATCTTGTGACAGTGGGAAGAGTGAAATAATATTTGTGAGAAAGTATTTGGGGAGTTGTAGGAAGTGGAAAATAATATTTGTGGAAAAGAATTTCAGAGTACAAACTATGATAGACTTTTAGGTTTGATTTCCATTGCTCTTGCATTTTATTTTTTTTCTACCTTTATGTTTTTACCTTTTTGTTTTTACAGGTTTGATTTCCATTGCTCCTCCATTTTATTTTTTTTCTACCTTTCTGTTTTTACCTTTTCATCTACTTCGACTCCATGGATGTGATCATGTGTAATGAATCACTCTTAGCACCAAATTACAATGATTTAATTTCTACCTTGGGTGAAACACCACCAAATTAAAATGATTTAATTTCTTCTTAGCACCAAATTACAATGATTTAATTTCTACCTTGGGTGAAACACCACCAAATTAAAATGATTTAATTTCTTCTTTGCCTCGCTCTGAAACAAAGTGTTTTCAAGAATCTATTTCTAAATGAGTAAAAACCAACCTAGACTCATCTTAGTTTTATCAAAATTTAGCCAGGATGAATCATCCTAAAATATATTTACATACTCCTTAAGAAGGAAGTTCATTTATATACATTTTTTAAAAACAATGATAAGGTACATTATTTTAACAAGATTGTGCAAATGTAGTGTAAGGTTTGGGGATAAAGCTAAAACAAAATAGGTTTAGTTGAGCTTGGATGTCCTAACTACCTTGTGATTGTGCAGTATGTATATTATCCATTTAGCCCTGAAATATCAAACCCGGGAATGTACTGGAGATAAATATATAGAATGCTTGTTAATATAAAATGGGTTTAGTTGAACTTGGATGTCCTAAGTACGTTTCCATTGTGTAGTATGTACGTTATCCATTTAGCGCTGAAGTCTACAACCTCCCTTGAATTATTGGAAAGAAGTATATAGAATGCTGGATAATATTTTCATTTGCAGACAATTAGATAAAATGATTGTTAATGTGTTTATTTGGGGATATGTAGGTAGAATGTTTGTTAATGTCACCAGCTCATAACTAAATGAATCTAATGAATCACTTTCTTGCTTAACATCGTAATTTCCTTTTGCTCATTCCTCCCTATTGGTTTGTTGTGGTTACTTCTTTAAGCTTTTCGCCTTTCCTTTTGTGTTTTAGATTCTTATAATATGAATTTCCTCGCCTTGATTTTAGATTTTACTAATGCCCTATTGGATTTCCTGTTATCCCTCTGATTTCCTCTAATGTCTGCTGTGGAAATTACAATGCATGCACTATGAATCCCTAGCGGGCTACTATCATTTTTACCTCTAATTTCCTGCTGTGGAAATTACTATGGATGCTCTATGAATCACAGTTCTAAAGATGAAGAGATACAAATATAAACTCCCGAGTCCCAAAAAATAGATGTCATCCATCATGTCTTGAAACTCTCATCAACCATAATTGCAAATTTACTTGCCTCATCTTTCCTTTCACCCTAGGCTGCAATCGTCGTTTGATTTGGAGATCTCCCACTAATTGTTTGCAAGAAAAGGGATCTCTTGATGATGTCATTTCAGGGTCATTCCATGTTGGTGTACATGCACATAGATTTGATTTAGTTCAACTCTAAATACTGCATGCGATGTGTACTTGTTTTTAGCTAGTTAATTCAAGTGCTTTACATACACATAGTTAGTCTTAATTAACTGTAGTTCAACTCTAGATATTGCATGCGATTTCCACTTGTTTTTAGCTAGTTAACTCGAGTGCTTACATGTGATGTGCACTTGGCTTAGTTAGTTAATTCTAGTGCTTGCATGTGGGGCATGTGCACATTAGCAGAACTTAAAACACACTTAGCTTCAGTTAGATTTAACTAACCATAATTATTGCATGTACAACTAAGCTTAACTCGGTTGCTTTATATATTGATTTTGATACTAATATTGATGAATCAATTTCATTTTCAATTCTAATTGTTTTTCTTTTTCGACTTGGCAAGTTTGTACAATTATTCTTCAAGTAGATCCATATTTGTGCTCTAATAATTTTACATGGTATCAGAGCTACAAGGGTTTGGAGAAGTTGCATGAACAACTTTTTTGTAGGTTTGAAGAGCATAGAATTGGAAATTGTTCGAAGATTTGATTTGCAGATCAAAATATTGGAGAATTTACGCAATTGTTGCTACAAGCACAAAGTGAAAGAATGAAATTCTCAAATTCCACTATTATGACTCCATACAATTACCATGAATGGAAGCCAATGATTTTGCTTCATCTTAGGAGCAAAGGCTTGTACCAAATAGTCATGGGAATTGAGACAAAACTAATATCAGAGGATGAGAAGTCAGATTGACTTAACAAATCTAAAATGGCTTATGGAAGATTGTGTCTATCTGTGTCTCATGATATTCTTTATGAGATTAGAATTATTGAATCACCACATGAAGTATGGACTACATTGAAAATATTATATAGTGATGAAAATGATCTAGAAGAACACCATTTGGAGGCAAGGAGATCGACTTATTATAACAATCATGAAAGTGGTGAAGACTCCAATAATATGGATAAATATTCTCAAGACAATGTTGAACAAGAAGACTCTTCTTCTTCTATTGTTAATGAACATGATGCAGATGAGAATTTTGTCTTGTTCAATATCGAAGACATTGCACATGAGGAAATATCTTCCTCTGCTAGTGATGAAGAAACTACTTTCATAATCATAGTAGAGGAATTTGATTCCTCTACTATTGATGATGTTGATGATGCAGATTTGACGAGGTTTCAATTTAATGATGCCCCGCATGCACTCTCAGTTGTAGAGCCATGCATGCCCATGCATGCATATAAGGAGGAATTTATAATACCATGTCTATGCATGCCCATGCATGCATCTAAGGAGGAACTTATAAAACCATGTATGCTTATGCATGCACCCAAAAAGGCATCTCTCAAACCACACATGCACATGCATGCATCCCTAGAGACAAACATTCTCATGCATGCATATAGGGTACATGAATCCGACCGTCAAAATCATGATGAAGTTGCACAGAATCCATATTGGAATGCAACCATCTATAAGGAAATTCAATCCTTGATCCAAACATGGGACTTGATACCTCTACTTCCAAAAATGAAGCTTATTCCTCTAGATCCATGATGGGATCATCGATCTTTAGTACTGTTCGAGTTTTGAGCATACTGCTGATATCTTTATGAAAACTTTCACTGTGTAGAAGTTTCGATCCCTGTGAGATCTTCTCGGGGTGAAGGACACAACTCCCCAACAATTGTCTTTTCTGTATTTTTGCATTATATTTTGAGGGGTTTTTCTTCCCACTGGTTTTTCCCTCTTTTCTCTTTTCATGCATTGTATATGGGTACCTAAAATGGCCATGTTGTCAGGACTCATTCATTTTGCATCACACTCACCTAAGTTATGCTTAAGGGGGGTGTTGGTGTACATGCACATAGATTAGATTTAGTTCAACTCTAGATACTACATGCTATGTGTACTTGTCTTTAGTTAGTTAACTCGAGTGCTTTACATACACATAGTTAGCCTTAATTAACTTTAGTTCAACTCTAAATATTGCATGTGATGTGCACTTATTTTTAGCTAGTTAACTCCAGTGCTTACATGCTATGTGCACTTGGCTTAGTTAGTTAACTCTAGTGTTTGCATGTGGTGCATGTGCATATTAGCAGAACATAAAGCACACTTAGCTTTAGTTAGCTTTAACTAACCATAATTATTACATGTACAACTAAGCTTAACTCAGTTGCTTTATATATTGATTTTCAAACTAATATTGATAAATCAATTTCATTCTCAATTCTAATTATTTTTCTTTTTCAACTTAACAAGTTTGTACAATTATTATTCAACTAGATCCATATTTGTATTCTAATAATTTTAGATCCCACAACCTCGCCCTTTGCATTGAAAAATTCCGACATCTTCACTGGGTAAGCCATCTCCCTTTTCAAATTAGTTGTTAGAATACCTTCCTCTGTTCTCCCAATAATGGAAGTCAATTATTAATTATCACTCAACCGTTATTATAATTAGGGTTTTTTATTTTTATTTTTCAACTCAGCAACATCGTAGTTATTCAATAGAAAATAAATATTGAAGCCTTGATTTGTTTCCCGTAGATTGGAAGCACAGGGGCTGGAGCTATTTTGCTTGAACATGGAGCGACAACGAACTGGTCCTGCATCTCAGACAACAATAGAGAACTTGGCTACACAAATAATCAGCATTGATCAAGTCACCAGTGGAAATGCAATTTGTACAATCTGTACAGATCTAATGCCTGTTGGTGAAGCAGCGAGACAACTACCAAGTAACCATATGTATCATAGCCATTGCACCATTGAATGGCTTAATCGCAGAAATAGCTACCCAGTGTGCCGTTATAAGCTTCCCACAGATGAGCCCATAGATGAATTTGAAGACGAGCATCAACACACTGTCCCATAGAGAACTTTGGTGGAAGTGTAGTTTGTAGCATCTGTACAGACATGATGCCCTTTGGTGAAGCAGCGAAACAACTACCATGTAACCATCTGCATCATAGTCATTGCATCATTGAATGGCTTAAACTCTGAAATAGCTTCGCATTGTTCCGTTATGAGCTGCCCACAGATTAGCGAAAGCTGCCCACAGATTAGTAAAATCTGTAGGAATTTATGATGAGAGATTGGGACACAAAGTTTTATTTATTCAGAATAGCTCTGAAACTTTGTCAGTCATCTTATCAGTATCAACAACGTAGTTTTTCATATCATCAAGTGGCCCTTTTTTAAATGTTGTTTTATATCATTTTATATAAAATATATAGTAATATATCTCTGATTTGTTAATGATGGGTTACTATTTGGAGTTGGTTCTATTTGTTAATGATTTGTTACTATTTGAAGTTAGTTTAATGGAAGCGTGGTTGATATTTTGTGAAATTATCTGAATGTTTTGTGGTGTATTAGGTATGAAAGTTAGTGCTGAGACTTATTGTTTGTTTCATAAAATTGGGGAAAGATTTATATGAACATATACTTAATATTCTTTTCTATAATTTTGTTTTATTAGTTTTTGGTTTTAAATATTTTATTTCATGAAATGGAGAAGATTGATTATGGTTTAGAAAAGAGAAATTTGGTGTTTTTTTTTTTTGTTGTTGGAGAGTGATTGATTTTGGTTTTAATTTGAATATATATATTTATTGATAGAATACCAAAAAAAAATTAGCAATTTTTTGTAGAATGGTAACAAAGACAAAAGTGGATAGTGGAAAATTAATTATTCCTAAAAAGATGGGTTAGGGTATCAAGAATATTTACTATTTTGTGAAAGCATTATACATGACGAATATATGAGGAGCTTGATGGGTATTGGCTTATGGAGTTATGTGGTGAAAGATAAATATTTATAAAGTAAATCATTAGCTAAGTAGATTAAGGATCTTTTAAAAAGACTTGGAATACTTGTATAATTTGGAGGTCATTGGTAGCTACTTTTGATGGGATGGGTCATTGGTATACAATGTTTATTGAAAATATTTATATTTGGGGTGGAGATACTTATAATATGCTGGCTGATTTGATCCATACTTTGAATAGTAGGTGGTAAAATTTGTATGTGTATCATGTTCAAGATTGTTTAGTAGCAAAATAGGAGAGGTGTTTCTCAAGTTTGAAACTTTGTGGAGGATATATATGAGATACATTAGTATTGAATGTTTCTATAAGTCATGTTGTAGTAAAAGAGAGATGAAAATAGTGTGTAGAGAAGTAAATGTTCTTGTGAATGGTGATTTTCAAAGATCTAGAAGTGGTGTATTCCTAAAAATTTAAAATGTTTTTGTTGGTTGTTAGTAGAAGATAAGACCTTAACATTGGATAATTACACTAAACATGGAGGTTGTAGTCCTACTATGTGTAGTCTTTTTCATAAATATGAAGAGAATGCTGACAATTTATTTGTCTTTTGTGAGCTTATTGAACAGGTGGCCAAAGATTGATTTGAATTTAAAGATAATGATTCATTGGAATATAAGATAATTTGAGGTTTGTTTCTAGTTTTGGCAATTGAATACTTGTCACTTAAGAGAATTACCTAGTTTTGTTGTTAGGGGCATCAAAAGACTTAAGAATTTAACACTCTTTGAAAATAAAATTATTTGAATTTCATAAAGATATTAGGAGAAGTTTCTAGAATCTATTCTCAACTTGTATTTTCATATATGTGTAGTATGTTATTTTGACAGTGCAAATCAAAGTCGATTTTGTGGAGGTGGCACCGTTTTGATTATAAAAGCCAATTTTGTGGAGGTGGCACTGTTTTGATTATAAATCCTAATTACAGGTTTAATTTATTGGTAATATGTGCCAAAATATCTAATATTGGAGAAGAGTTAGTTGCATTGTGGGCATTATTATACTATGTTCTCATAAAATGTATTAGTATGTTCTTGATATTTGGAAACTTTAAAGCCATTATTGATTATGAAGCTAGAAATTTTTTACTTCAAAAGTATCTAAATTATGTTATTGGATTTAGGTTTAGAATTTAAAAGCTTAATTTCATAATATTTCATTTTCTCATATTTCTTGGCAACACAATGAGGAAGTAAATAAATTATCAAAGAAAAGTCATTGGAAATGATGAATACTTCGTGTTTTTTGAAGGACTAAAGGAGCACAACATCATAGATATTGATTTCCGAGAAGGACAAAAGGGACATTTATCTTTACTGAATACACCTTTGGCTGGGGACATTTTGGTCTGAGACATTTTTTTGAATCTAGAAGTTGTGTTTTATATATGTATATGTAAACAGTTGGTGGTATTTATACGTAATAATTATAATGTTTTATATGTGACTAGAGAATTATATGTAAACGTATTTTTTTGATTCTATATGAATATTGAAAAAACAGTTATACATAAATGTATTTATTGATAGATTGTAGGTTTCTATGGTGTAGATATTTAGATGCAAAATTCGGAATTTCCAGCGTTTTCATTTTCAGTCAAAAAAATGACTAAAATTGAAGACCATGGAAATTCCGAATTTTGCATCTAAAATATTTATTGATGCTATATAAATTGTCTTTTCGGTTAGAGTGATTTTTAAATATTAGTATATATAATTTTTATATTGAGCAGGTTAATATAAATCAAATTTATGTGTATTTTCTTATTAATTTTAAATTATTACAATAAATTTAATTTTATAGTTATTGATTTTTGAGGTGAGAAAACTCTTTACATATTATTATTTTTAATAATTATTTTAATTATGCACTTTTTTTAAATAAAAATTAAAAAAACATTTATTATAAAAATTCAATATAAAATTGTAAAATAATATATTTTACATAAATATAATATTTTATATTTATACCCATTGCTAAAACACCTTAATAAGCCATTAAAAGAAAAATTAATAATTTTAAAACTAGTGAGTTGAAGTAGCCTATCTTCCACTTTCCTATTCGTTTTCCTAACCATACGCGTCCAATGATTCGTTTTACCCAACTAGTCTTTTTGTTCATACTTAGAATGTAATAATCTTAAAGTATAATCCATCTTTTCTAATTATTGTTAGAGCATTGACTTCTATCGATTTTTGTCTTTGCTTGTTTCACTTGCTATCTATTTACCCAATTCATGCCTATCCCTATTGTTGTCACATTTTTCCAAAAGCATTTGTGGATGTATGTACCTTTATTCATTCTAACTTTTTTATAAATAAAGAAAGTAGCTTATTCATATACATTTGTGATTAGAAAGTTAACTTGTATGTATCTTGTGCATATTAAATGATATTTATGGTAATAGAATGTAATTGTTAGTTGGTTGGATTTGAGAAATTTAAGTTAATTAAATTAGTTCCTACTTTATTGTTTGGTTGAGATATTTTTTCAATTAATATATTATGTAGTTAAAATAGTATTTCCATTTTTTGTGTTGGCAAATATTTAATCTTGTACAAGAGTAGGTATCTCTAGGTGTAAGGGCTCATAAATATGTAAAATGTGTGAAGAGTTTTGTGTATATATGTGGTTGTGTTTTTGTTTGTTTGTTGTTGTGTGTTTGTAAGTCTTCTATCAACGACTATCTCTAAGACATCATATTAGTGGAATATTATGGTTATTTTATTGCAAAGCTTCCTTCACTTGTAATATCCCCAAAATGGGATTTGCTAGCAAGGCATGACTGGAAAACGCATTTTCCAGGAATGGCTGCTATAGGATTTGAAACTAGGACCTAGATCCCTTAGATCAATGTATCTAAGGCTGAAATCCGAGAGGAGGCTCAAAAGAAATCCCTCTAGGTGGGTTAAATAGGTCTCCCACATCTAGTTACCTTGTAAAAATGCCTGATGAAGGGACTACAGCAAATACAAGCACATGTAATGGAGAAACAAAGTTATTTTAATAAGCCTGAATAGATGAAGATAAAAATAGCCAACAAATGATGTTATAGCAGTAAAGAAAGTACAAATCCTTGAGGAAACAATCACTCAAGTTAGGCAATGCAAGCCTCAAAAATACATGTACAAGGAAATGAAGAATACTGCTACATATGTGAAACCCCAGGCTATGACAACGCGGTCTATTATGGAGAACTACTGAAAAATGATGTCAACACATGAATATGACAATATATGGCTCAAATAATTGGGGCAGCAAGCTCTCAACCCCTGAAAAACAATAATACAACAATCCCTAAAAGGATTAGCTAAAACAAGTACAAAATGGCAATTTTGCAGAAATGTCGGAGTTGCTAGGTAATAGCTACAACTCAGAAACTGGAAATGGATGAAGACATATGAATATGCTGAAATTTATGGCTTAATCTCATTGAATGGATCTTTCAGGTGAAAGGTTGATCCTGTCACTAAAGATCTTACCATCCAATCAACAATGCAAAACCCCACAGCAAATGCTCACTAGAAATAACGCAGTCACTGAAGAAAACTGTGCTGTAGGGGCAAGGGAATGAGTTGGCCCAATGCCAAGATCTGCAGTAAGCTCCAAGGGCTTCCAAACTGATCTCTCAAAAGAAAAGAGAGCCTCCTCCTCTGAAAAACAAGTGATGGAAGTGGTGTTGTGATCCCTCATTGCAACACCCTGCAACACAACATTATTCTGTTGCAGAAATAATGTTGTACTAGAGGAGGATGCTTGGCCTCAAGCCTGAATGTGAGGTGAATTAGTACAACTCCTTCAAGAGGCTTCTCAAGAAAGGATAAGAATTCCTAAACAGAAAATCCTTGTGCTAAGCAGCACTGCAACTCTGCTGAACAACAGGAGAATGCACAAAGTCTAAATAGACAAGAAATCAATAATCTTCAACATCCACTTCATGCTGCTCTCCTCTTCCTTTAATAAGATTGGAGTCTTGTCAAAACCCTAAACCACTTCATTAGTTTAGCTCCTTTCACATGTAGAATCTCCTTCTAGAACTGTGTTGTTCCTCAAGGAGGTTCAATGCATCTAGATTGCGTTGTAGATATGGTCATGGTTGACTTGGTCAAGTGATCAACCTCTTTCACACTCAAGGTGTCTTCATTTTGACTAGCTAGCTTGATTTTCATTCACATTGAGCTGTCTTTATTTAGGATCCACTCTTTGAGAATAAATGATGTTGACTTGGTCAAACTTGACCTTGTCCACATATTTTAGACATTGTTCACACATGTGGATGCTTGATCTAGTTATTTCATGATCCCTTTTCACACTATGAGGGATTTTTATTCATACTTGAGCAATTTATGAGCCTCCTTGCCCATTTATTCATCCATCTAGATTCTAAAAGAAAAATTAATATTCCTATTAGCTGTAAGCTAATTTAGGAATATTACAGTCTCCCCCTCCCAAATGTTGCTTGTCCTTAAGCAACTACAAGGGTGCTGCAAAATCTCTCCTTCTTCTCTTGTGGCCTCCTCATCCAATAGTCTCCACCATTGCTCCATATTTTTTGCAATAAAACTGTCTTCCAATGGTCCCTCCTCAATGTGCAAGTTTGGTGAGTAAACCCAATGGCTCTCATCATGAAAGAATGGAAGGTTGTTATGGAAACCTTCTTGCTGATCCATGGCCTCCTCCAGATAGAAGTGATGACAATCATGGGGAATTCCATTATTCATGAAAGACTCCCATCTCCATGCTATCATCCAAATGAAGTGGATCACCTCCTAGCTTGGCAATCCATAGAAAAAATCCTCCCCAATACATATGAGACACATATTCCCAACAAACATATGGCTCACTCTACAAAGAGACAAGTGATCTATCATAGTGACCATACAATATCTCATGCTCCCATTGAAGCATGCAGTGCAAAAACAGTGGGGAACTCCTTCCACCAATAATACATCCCACCAATGTACCTCTACTCCAAACATGTTCCCAAGAGTAAGAACATTTTCAACATATGGAATCATGATTAGAATCATGCTAGCTTCCATGTATGATAAAGGAGAAGGAAGATGTCTCCTCATGTGCAACCAACATAGTTTTACCCTTAACTGCCATAGGATAGGAGATGACAAGTGCCTCCCCCAATACTTGTTTGCTACCCCATCCCTCTTGAATTCTTGGAGAAGGTGCATCATATTTGGTGTAACAGAATCACACCATGAAGAATATAATAACTTTCCAAGATCCTCCAAGGAATGACCTGCATCAACATAGTTCATGGCCTTGAGTGGTCCATGAAACCCATCATAAATAGTGCCCCCTCTTGGAGAAATGTTTTGCAAATTAGTGTTAGAAAAATATAAGCATATAGGAGATACAACATAATATTCAGAAAGACAAGTTCCTCTATATACTTGTTTTACATCAATGAGGTCACTCATGGATGAGTTCCCTCTCTCACTCAATGAGTAAGGAGGTATGAGTGATGGCTCTCTCCAAGAGCTAGGTCCCTCCTCATCTAACAAATAATCCATGAACTTCTTCATATGAGAGTGCACCTCATCCTTGAAACCTTCCCATATGAATCCACCTAAGATAGTGTGATATGCTCTAATGAAACCAGTGGGTTTGGAAACCAAGATCTCATAGGCTGCATTTAGTAGTCTCTCCTTCAGCTTGGAGTCTCTAACCAAAAGGATAATATTATAGAAATAAATGACTTCATCAACTACCTTAAACCTCCCATCCATTAATTCCCCATCAAGAACCCCACATGTGAAAAGGTCCTTGGAGTATTCCATCATGAGTTGGGAATCCCAATAAGGATCCAGGCTTCCCAAGAATGATAGTGTTGTAGAGGTCTGAAATGCAGCCCCTTTCATGCCATGCCACTCCTCTTTGACATGTCTGATGTCAAAATAACATGTTGGATCATTATAATCTTTCCTTTGCTGCCTCCTTTGCAGCTGATCTTGCCCAAGACAAGATTGAAGCAGATGGAAATCAACTTCCCCTCGGAAATTCCTTGTCTTCCAATACTTCCTTAATCTGGCCCATGCATGCAAGAGAGTCAACATCCTCTTGTCATGTTCAAAAATCTCTTTTATGAATGAAGGTACCATGGGCTGCTCCAAAGATATGGAGTTTCCATGTTTCCTCATGCGCATGCCATCATAGACTTATGATTCCTCCTTTCTCAGCGCAGATAACTGAGTGGAAGATAGAAATGCCCCTTTTGGGAAATTTCTCACCTCTCTTTTGAATTCATGAGAGATTATCTGAGCCGTGCTAGCTTCTCCCAAGGCTTCCTCCTTAGCCAAGTATGTAAATGTTGCCCATAGTTGAGAGAACACTTTAGTTTTTCTCCAATCAAGAGGTGCTTGAGGTGCTTTTTTTGTGACTGTGTTATCATCTCCTGCCTTCCCCTCCTCCTCTTCAATAGTTGAAATGCCTCATCATCAATAAGAGACCTTAGATCTTGGTCATCTACTGAAGGAGGAATCTTCATGCCTTCCTCTTGAGAAGAGAGCCCTTCATCCAAAGGAGATCTTGCCCTTGGCAAGGCATCAAACAAAATTACACCTTCTTCCATGTTTTTCAGAAATAGAGTTGGATTCATAAACCCTTCCAACTCATGCAAAATATTTGTTTGATATGGTTTGATAGTTTCAACAGAAGATGTTACACATGAAGCTTCATCAAATATTTCCACTAATATTTCAATAAACTTGGCATAAGTAGGTGTATTTGCATTTCTTAAGGAAAAGGACTCAACCAACCACCAAGCATATGATTTACTTTCAAAATGCAGTGCTGCTACTTTGACAGCTTCAATTTATGAAACTTGATGTTGATGCACAAATTTGCTTAGCTCCTCCACCCAAAACCTAATTGGACATTTAGGTGACCCATCAAAAGTAGATAGATAGAATCTAACCATATCATGATGCTTCTCCTTTGTGCTTCTGCCCTCCTTTATCTTACAGAACCTTTGGAAATTCAATTTATATTTGAACTCCTTAGATTGAGCTTCATATTCCAGAAAATACTCACCAAGAGTCCCCTTCTTGGTCACACCTCCTTTCTTCCTCTTCATGAAGAAATCACTGACAAAGCATTGAATATTTGGTGATATGGCTTAGTGAAAATATCCATGATATGAGGATTTAGAACTTTCCTCATGTATAGATCTTTTAGATCTGATTGAGGGATATTCCTGCCCTTCCCTCCTCATTTCTTTGATGTCTTTTCTGATACCTTGCAGAGCTTGAGATAGAAGTTTTGTGAACCTCTTCTCTCCATACAAAAAGGGTTTACTCTGGTTTTTATTATGGATCTCCTCCTCCTCACGAGAAGAATCCATGCTGTTTGAATCTCACAGGATGAGCCAAGATGGCAGCTTTGATACCAGTGTAATATCCCCAAAATGGGATCTGCTAGCAAGGCATGAATGGAAAACGCATTTTCCAGGAATGGCTACTACAGGATTTGAAACTAGGACCTGGATCCCTTAGATCAATGTATCGAAGACTAAAATCCAAGAGGAGGCTCAAAATAAATCCCTCTAGGTGGGTTAAACAGGTCTCCCACAACTAGTTACCTTGTAAAAATGCCCGATGAAGGGACTGCAGCAAATATAAGCACATGTAATGGAGAAACAACATTATTTTAATAAGCCTGAATAGATGAAGATAAAAATAGCCAAAAAATTATGTTATAGCATTAAATAAAGTACAAATACTTGAGGAAAAAATCACTCAAGTTAGGCAATGCAAGCCTCAACAATACATGTACAAGGAAATGAAGAATACTACTACATATGTGAAACCCCAGGCTATGACAGTGCAGGCTACTATGGATAAATACTGCAAAATGATGTAAACACATGAATATGACAATATATGGCTCAAATAAATGGGGAAGCAAGCTCTCAACCCCTGAAAAACAATAATACAACAATCCCTAAAAGGATTGGCTGAAACAAGTACAAAATGGAAATTTTGCAGAAATGTCAGAGTTGCTGGGTAGCAGCTGCAACTCAGAAACTGGAAATGGATGAAGACAGCTAAAGATGTTGCAACAGATGACTGAATCTCATCCAATGGATCTTTCAGGTGAAAGGCTGAACCTGTCACTGAAGATCTTACCCTCCAATCAACGATGCAAAACCCCACAACAAATGCTCACTAGAAATAACACAGCCACTAAAGAAAATTGTGTTGTAGGGGAAAGGTAATGAGTTGGCCCAATGCGAAGATCTGCAATAAGCTCCAAGGGCTTCCAAACTGATCTCTCAAAATAAAAGAGAGCCTCCTCCTCTGAAAAACAAGTGATGGAAGTGGTGTTGTGATCCCTCACTGCAACACCCTGCAACACAACATTATTTTGTTGCAGAAATAATGCTGTACTAGAGGAGGATGCTTGGCCTCAAGCCTGGATGTGAGGAAAATAGGTACAACTCCTTCAAGAGGCTTCTCAAGAAAGGAGAAGGATTCCTAAATAGGAAATCCTTGTGCTAAGCAGCACTACAACTCTGCTGAACAACAAGAGAATGCACAAAGTCTAAACAGAGAAGAAATCAACAATATTCAACATCCACTTCATGCTACTCTCCTCTTCCTTTTATAAGTTTGGAATCTTGTCAAAACCCTAAACTACTTCATTATTTTAGCTCCTTTGACATGTAGAATCTCCTTCTAGAACTGTGTTGTCCCTCAAGGAGGTTCAATGCATCTAGACTGCACTGTAGATATGATCATGGTTGACTTGGTCAAGTGATCAACCTCTTTCACACTCAAGGTGTCTTCAATTTGACTAGTTAGCTTGATTCGCATTCACATTGAGCTGTCTTTATTTAGGATCCACTATTTGAGAATAAATTTTGTTGACTTGGTGAAACTTGACCTTGTCCACATAGTTTAGACATTGTTCACACATGTGGATGCTTGATCTAGTTATTTCATGATCCATTTTCACACTATGAGGGATTTTTATTCATACTTGAGCAATTTATGAGCCTCCTTGCCCATTTATTCATCCATCTAGATTATAAAAGAAAAATTAATATTCCTATTAGCTATAAGCTAATTTAGGAATATTACATCACCTAAAAAATATTCTTTGATTTGCATAGAATGGAATTGGGCATGTGATTCTTTGTTGGTTGCATTTTATGATATAATTGTAATAAATAAACCTACATCACAAGTGCTACTACAATTCCTTGAATCTTATCATCAAGATTAATTCCATCAATGATGGACTTGAACTATGAAGGGAGCTGAAAATTTCCAAACAAATGTCCAAAAATTCTTGTAATGGCTTAGCAGGGTTCATTTCCCACATTCCCCCAATGGTCATGCACTCGTCCAAAAGTGGCCACAATGACAATGAGGAAAGAAAAATTATCTATATTAGAATAGAAATTGATCAACATTCATAGGAAGGAACAATTTTAATGCTCCTCAATGTCCTTTCTGTTGAAGCTTTCCATGTGAATGAAAATTATATTCCCATGTATGATGAGGAGGTTCATTGGTATGTGTGTTATTTTTATGGATGGTACCTGATTTTCCTGGTGCTATTGGAGAATCTAACATTTTATCCCACAAATGTGGGAAAAAAATGAGATCCCTAAACATTTTGATGAAGAATAAATGCAAATTTGATCTTGTGATTAGTGATGTCTACATGAAATGGATAGATTCAAGGTCAATATTACCTTGTGTGGAGAGAAGTGATACGTAATCCTATGAAAACATTTTGTGGATTCATTGTTCAGTGAAATCAGGGTGCTTAATTATATTTTTTTTGTATGTGCATTATGCTTTACTTAATTAGAATATAGGAATTTATTTTGTTTGTGGGACAAATGATGAAGAATATAAAAAACAAAAATCAAGAATAAAGAGGTAATGGTATAACACTTATTAGAGAACATTCACTATACAGACTACTTTCCTACATAACTAGAGAATACAAAATTTTTCACCCATGTATCTTGGTAGATGGAAGCATGTCCATAAAGTGATTAATAGTTCATTGATTACAAACAAGGAATTTATTTTATTCTGAAGCCATTGTATCTTCAAAATATCAAGCTGAAGTAAATCTAAATATGGATGGTTGTCCAATTAGTTTGGAAGGTGTTGATCTAGGGAAGGATCTCCCATTAGTTGTAGATAATTACATGTGGATTGCAATTTGCTAGTGAGGTTATGCATCAACTTATCAATATTTTTCATAAATTGAATTTGGGAGATCATTGATTCATGACTTCATGAGTGGAATTTGGGAATTCAAATTGCCAACTACACCTTTATGAAAGTATTAGAAAACTTGATGGAGTTCAATCTACATGATTTTGAAAATTATTAGAGATTTTATTGAATACTTTTCCAAACAAAAAGATGTATTGTTATGCAACCAGATCACAAAACAAAAGAAAATATAGATCAACGACTTCAAAATTAGCCTCTTAGAGGGGGAAACCTATTTTACATTACATAAATGAACAATTCTTAGATGATACAATGACAAGGCCTCCTTGGTATATATAGGAGTCTAAAGGGCCACAATATAATCAGAGGTTGAATAAAAATAATAATGCAAGGGCACAACAATAACAATAGTGGGCTTCTATGGGGTGCAACAATAATAATAATGGCCTTCTATGGGGCACAACATTAACAATATGGGGGCTACACTAGTATTTTAGGGACCTAGCATGCCTTATAGGGAACTAGCATTCCTCTATCCTTTAAAAAAGTGTTGTCCCCAACACTTGAGTAGTTCTGGATGCTTTCGTATGAAAATTGTATCCTCCCATGTGGAATATTTAGTGGGTAAGTTCTTCCACTTAATGAGATACTCTAAAATTGATCAATTTCGTAGTAGTCAGATTCTTTATTTTGTGACCGCTTCGGGCTCCAATATTATCTTTCCTTCCTCATAAAATTTTGGCAATATTTTTTGAACTGGGAGATTGTCACTGATAACCTTCTTTAAGCATGAAACATGGAAAACTGGGTGTACTCGAAAAGATGCAGAAAACTCCAATCTTTATGCCATAATACTAATATTTTGCAACACCTCAGAAGGACCAAAATTCTTGGGTGATAATTTATTATCCTTCTTAACTTTCTTGAGGGACATTTGTTTTCATGGTTGTATCCATAAAAGTACCCAATCACCTACGTCAAAACTTATTTCACTGCAATGTTAATCTCCCTGTTGTTTCATTCAATTTTGTGCCAAAGTGAGGCTATCCTTTAAGAGTTTGAGAATTTTTTGTTGATGCTCGATGTGATCTTCCATTGCTTGAACCTTATATTTTTTCTTAAAGAAGATGTGATGGACGGTGGATGATATCCATAAAATGCAATAAATGGGGTCGTTTTCACTGCAGTATGGAAGCAAGTGTTATACCACCATTTAGCCAAAGGTAACCACTTTCCCATTGTGTTTTTTTATCGAATACAAAGCAAAAAATATATCCTTCTAAACATGTGTTCACTATATCAGTTTTCCTGTTAGATTGAGGACGATAAGATGAGATATAAGCTAATTGAGTGCCAAGAAAAGAAAATATTTTCATCCAAAAAATTCCAATGAAAATGGGACCCTATCACTTACAATAATATTTGGTTTTTCATGTAGCTTTTGAAACGTTTCCATAAATGCAGTAGAAACTATATTAGATTTAAAAGGACGAGATAATGCACAAAAGTGTGCATACTTGGTAAGTATATAACATACCACCATGATGACACCCTTTCCTTCTGACTTGGGTAAACATGTGATAAAATCCATTGATACCTCCTCCCAACACTCACTTGGAATGGCTAAAAGTTCTAACAAACCTGGGGTCTTAATTGTCTCACCTTTATTTTGTTAGCAAACCTAAGATTTTTCCACAAACTTTTGAATATCGTATTTAAGGTCATCCCAAAAAAATTCCTCCTTCACCCTATGGTAAGTTCTTAGAAATCCTGAGTGCCATCCTAACGGATAGGTGTGAAATTATAAAATAATATATTGTTTTAGTTGGGAATTCTTACATATATATAAGTGATGTATGTACCATAACTTGTCCTTTTTCCAGATAAATGTATCAGGCATACTGCGATATTGTTGCAATTTTTGAATGAGTGTCCAAACCTTTTCATCATTCTTCCATTCCTCCCTTTCTTCAGATATCCACTCACTCTGGATAATAGAAATGACATAGAGAAATGCTTGCACATCCTCAACCCTTCTTGATAGTGCCCTATTTCTCCTTTCTTATTTGGTGATTCTTCAACATTTTTTGTAGATGGTTCCAAAATCATAACCCAATATCTTAGTGACCCATTTTTTCTGCTCTTTTCAAGATAATATTTGTTCCAAAATCTATTTAAGACTATCATATTTTTTTTTACCTTGAAGTTTCTTCCCATTAGATAAAGAGGTCATTTCTTGAAGGCATGTATTATTTCCAACATTTACTTCTCGTAAATAGGTTTGTGTAAATATTTTCCCTTGATCAGATGACTTTCCAAAGAAATGTGTCTTCCTTGTTGCATTAAAATAGCACCAATTTCATTTCCTGGGGTATCACATTCCACCATAAAGGTTTTTGTCAAGTCTGGGTAGCTAAAAACGGAGCTAGACATATTGCCTCTTTAATATGTTCAAAGGACTTAGTTACTTCAAGAGCCCCAAAAAATGCATCTTCCTTGAGTAATGTTGTTAGAGGTGCTATTATTTTCCCATAATTATTAAAAAACTTGGGATAATACATTGTCAACCTGAGAAATCCTTGAAGATGCTTTAGGGTTGTGTGGATTTTCCATTCCTTGATGGCTTTAGTTTTGTTAGGATCTACCTTAAAACCCTTAGAGATACAATATGACCCAAACTATCCACCTCTTGTAACCCAAATAAACATTTGGAGGTTTTTGCATACAATTGTTTCTCCTCCAATAATTTTAGCACATTGTTAACATGTTGAACATGATCCTTCCAAGAATTTTTGTAGATTAGTATATCATCAAAAAATACTAACACAAATTTTCTAAGGAAATGTTTGAAAATTGGATTCATCAAATCTTGAAATACCGAAGGTGCATTATTAATGGTAAGGAAAAAAGGTATGAACAAAAAATCATAATGACCTTCATGAGTTTTAAATGTTGTTTTTGGAATGTCTTCAATCTTTAGTCTAATTTGATGATATCCTGAACGAATATCCAACTTGGTGAAGTAAATTTTTCCATTGCAATTCATCCAACAATTCATCAATGACAAGAATGGGAAATTTATATTTAATAATGAGCTTTTTGAGCTTCCTATAATCCATACACATATGCCATGATCCATCCTTCTTGTGTACTAATACTACTGGAGTAGAGAAATAATATTTTTCAGGTTCAATTATACCTTCCTATAGAATTTTTGTAACCATATATTCAATTTCACTCTTTTGGGAATAGGGATATCTATAAGGTCTAATATTTGGAGGAAAGCTTCCTAGAATCATATAAATAGCATGATCATGATCATGAATAGGTGGAAGGTCTTTGGGAGTCTTAAATACCTTGGAATGATCATTGATTGTCCAATATTATTTGAAGATATGGAGAAATGGATGATTTCAATGTTTGAACATCTAGTGAGCATAATTGTGTATTTATGCCTTGTTTTTATTTCTTCAAAAGCTTTTTCATGTCATTAGAGTTTTGTTGGAATAAGGAATTAATAAGAGGGGGTGAATTAGTAATTGTGATATTCTTTAAATTTTCTTGCCAACTGTACTTTTAATTCTTTTTCTTTATTTTTTGTTACTTATGAGAGTTTCATTCATAAATAAAATGAGCAACAAACATAAGTATTCATATGTTCTAACAATATTTCACATGAGCATCACACACACACATTGACACCGATATTTTTTCACGTGGAAACCTAGAGGGAAAAAACCACCAATTTGTTGTTGTTTGAGATGTAAGTTAAGCACTGACTTAATTGCAACAGTTTTTTTGTGAGAACCCACTCATAGGAGGCACCGACCCCCTTTGGATAAAAAGCACCAAATTTCTAAGAGGCACCAACCTCTTTGAATGCAATTCACCACCTGCTATTTCCACTGTTATTCTTTTCATATAGTTTTCAAACTGAAAACAGAGGCATATACAAATAAATAAAAAGAAAATTAGATATGTCACGAAATCAACTTATGCTCTCAGTCCTCTGTTGATTCACAGACTCCTCTGGTCTCATAGAGCAACACTTTTGTCCTCTGGTCTCAATAACATCTACTCAACTCTTTTCCTTCTTGCAACAAGCTCTTTGTTACATACTCCGCAACTCTTTTCTTGTGCATATTTCGCAACACACTATCGACTCGCACTTCTCGACAGATTCAACAATGCTCTCTTGCCCTGCATTGGATGATGGAAATCGATAGTTTTGATCCATTGTTACAAACTACACTATTCCTTTTCTGCCATAGGTTTTCACACTGCTCAAGTGTACCTTTGTGAGTATTCCCTTATTACTATTGTGTCTGCTCATTGAATTATGTCATGGTATTAATCATAGGAATGGGCTTCTGAGTTCTTCACCAACTCCCTGTGTAAACCTCTATACTGATATTTAATCTTAGTCCACCTATGCACTATATTGTGACTTTCCATGTTTCTTTATTGCTTCTAAGAGCTTGACAGTTCACGGGTGTGGTAGATCTTCTTCTCTTTTAATTTAGTGAGACGTCCATAAGATGAGGAGCTAGGATTTATTTATCCCTTTAGATCTTCTATGTGAACTATTTCCCTTGTTTCCTTATCTCAGTGATCCCTTTGAATACCATCTCTATTGTTTTTCATTTAATCTCCAAATTCTCTCCATTAACTCTCCAACTGCCGACCCATTCATTCTTTTACTTCTCTGTATTGTTCCATCGGGGCCTCAGTGTATCATAACTAATAATAAATTATTGTTACAATGTCATAAATATCCAATGTTCCTTTAGCCCCTAAGTGCTTAGATCTTGGTTCCATTGGTCTCCACAAGATCATATGCCAAACAATATCGGATCTCCTTTCATCAGAATGTCATTTCCATTAGAGTTACGATATCTTCATACTTTAATATCCCAACTTCCGATATGATGTCATACCTACATAATCCTTCCACGTGGCTCTTATCGAGTGATGACATGTGTCACCCTGATTTTAGATATTAGGTCTTCTGAAAATTCCACAACTAGTTTCTCAAATCCACCACTCTTGCCACGTCATGTTGACGTCATTTTCCACTTCATCTGTTAAATACCAATTGGTTGCCACCACACATCTATTAGGAGGACATAGAAAGGGTCTTCACATTCCTTGGTTTTTCTCACAATTCCTTTGCATTTATTCTCTTTAGGAACCCTAGAACTTTCACAGAAATGAAAATTACCAATCTTACGAGGTTTTAAGGTTTTGATATTCTTAGAGCTCCGATACTCTGCTACTGTACTATGATGATGCTCCGATATGTTGATGCTCTCCGATACGTCGATGCTCTGATGTTCTGCTACTCTGATATGCCAATGCTTTGATGCTTCCTTCTCTCTGATATTTCGATATGCTCCACTCTCCAATATATCGATGCTCTTATATTATGATATTTGGTCTCCTCTAAAGGCGTCCAAGCTTCTTACTTTGACAATAAAGATGTTTTGATTCCAATGACGATTTTTGGATTTCCAGATATAGTTAGAAAGCTTATTCTCAACTCTGCTGAAGACTTTCCTATGCATTGTTTGAGCCCCTTTTCAACCTGAAAAATGGATCTAAACCTAAAGGATGATGCCAAGGATCTAGACCCCCAGTTCACCATAGTCATATTTTTATGTATTTTCAATAAGCTTGCTACTCTAGTGATTTTATACTAGAAACCTCCAACTCTCATTAGATTCCCCCTGGACACTTAGAGTCATATTTTTATGGCTTTTCAATAAGCCTGATACTATGGTGATTCTCTACCAGAAACCTGCAACTATCATTGGATTCCTCCTGGACACTTAATCACCGTTTTCCTCTAGTTTACATCAATTCCAATACACTCACAACCACTAGCCATCTAGACAATGACAATTTTCCAACAATTTTATCATCTTCCTTGGTTTCCCTTTTATACCCCTTAATTCAATTCCATTTCCTTCCCATGTAAATTTCAAGTTTTTTTTTTTTGAAAATTAAAATCTATCATCCTAAAAGATTGTAACCATTGGACTCCTAATACAACACCAACATCACCCATTGTAATGGAAATATTTGGACAACGCAATACATATTCCCCCGCAGTTAGATTGATATTATGAAGCTTCCCTGAGAAATTTATAGTTCCTCCATTTGCAACTATGACTTGACACTCTCGTGTTGGATAAAGAAATAAATTCAATTCCTTGGCTATCTTACAATGGATCAAATTCTTGGGAAAAATACTAAGACGGGGGGGGGGAGGGTGAATCAATATTTTTAAACTTACTTAAATTTTTCTTTTCTTATTCATTTTTCTATGTGACTATACTGGAGTAAACCTACATATGTACGCAACTGTTATGCAGGCAACTAGCATATATCCAGTTAACTGAATTTTCAGTTAATTCATCATATTTTTAACTTGAAATGGTGTATCAGTACTTCATTAGGAATTAATGAAATATTAATCATTTTAAATTCTAATATAATAAACCATCACACATAAGCAACAAATCAACACACATTAACACTAGGATTTTTAGGTGGAAACCCAATATGGGAGAAAAACACCATTGTTTTCGTCTTTGTTTTCATCTTTTATTATATGGAACACATCTTACAATATTTTATTTGCACATACTCATACTAGCGCATAGGCACCCACTTTCAGAATGCAATTACCTTCTATCATTCTCCAACACCCACTAAAAGGGAGCTCCAATGCCCCGATTTCGTTTACCGACACCCATCGGAAGGGAGCTACTACCCCTTGATATGATTTACTATCTAGTACTAGAAGGAAGCTTTCAATCCATCAATGAATTCTCCAACCCTCAGGACCTCCGTGGACCACGTTTCATAATTTTAATACTAGATCCACCTGATTCAAACCATCACAATCTGTAGGCCACTTTTCATCATAATTTCAGACTAGACCAACTACCATAATTGAAGCTCAAAACCAAATACTGACACTGAAACCAAACATATTGTATCAAGTCACTTAATAATTGTACCAAATGAGACCCAAATCAATCAACTTATTCTCAAACAAACAAAGGAATTATATCACTGTAAATCCATTTACAGAAATACCAATCCTCATACTATTCATCACAAAAACCATATTATGTCATTGCAAACCCTAATCAACCATATATAAAAATATATACGCTATTTTTCTTAAGAATATATGCCTATATACACTCTTTCCATGAAGCATACCTGCATACAGATCTCAAAACACTGAACCTTGAAACTGAATCACTTTCAGTTTTAAATAATCACTGAGCTACACACAAAACCATTACATATCTATGAACCACATACAGATAACAACATCATTACTATTCAACATATCAATCCATAATCAATTCAACTTCAATCATTAATGTTAAACCCAAATAATCATGAAATAATTCATTGAAAGAAAACACCAAACACAACAAGGTGACTAGAGTAATCATACATCATATTCATAAAAAACCTAGCATATGTATGTAACCCTTACAAAATACTTTCGTGTATGTACATGAATTTCAATAACTATACCCATGTACAAATTTGTCTATACTGCAAAATCAACATGCAACTAACGAGAAGTATATTCTTGTATGTACGCACTCTCTCTGAAAGAAACCTGCGTACTAATTTGTAATTATTGACTCACGCCTTAGCTTCAAAACATAAATTCTTTCAAACCCATATCTTGGCATACACAGTAACACACATACGTCAAAAAAATAACATCACAGTTCAAACCAACCCATAAGGAGAATATTCAATATATAGCCATTTCATATCTATTGGATCTGATCCATCATCATACTTCCTGGTGCATACTTATCTTAGATCAAACTATTCAATAATAACCCATTATTTAGACACTAAGCACTTTGATCTCAACCTCCTTATCTATTTTAGGCCTTAGCCAATACCTTAGGTCAAACCCATACTAATGCTGATGGTATTCATTGACGGGATCAAATATTTATTTCCGCTCTCAATACTATGGGCCAATACCATGGTAAATACCCCTATTATTTAGAATATCATGGTGGGGAAACTATACACGAATTTCCTTAATCCTACCTGCGTATGTACGCATATTTGCCTCACTGAACCTGTGTGTACTTCTAAAAATATCACCTTTATTGTTCCTCTATCTTTGAACTACAATTCCTTTGTCCAAAATCTCTGTCACATGTGCACTATCTTGTATAATGATCATGTTATCATCATGTTGACATCTTCATCAAGTAGGCTTTCATCAAGGACAACTCATCAAGTAGGTTGCCATCAAGGATAACACATTTTTCATAATGCCAATAATCTCTCCCTTTAGACTTGATGGCAACCACTTTGGTGTTTGGTCACCACAACCTATCAATATCTATAAAAAATATCAAGCTAAGCACCAATATTTTCAAACAACAAGTTACTTCCCCCCTTTGACATCAAGGACAAAGGGCTGGCCAATGTTGAATGAAGGCTTCTCTTTCCTTGTAGAGACATGAGCACTGTAGATATGATATGCTAAAAATAAACATTGTATACTGACCATGCTGCACCTGATCACATGTTGAATCTTCTAGAAGAAGTTCATGGCTTTATGACTAAACCAAATATGACCTTTCCAATCACCAAGTATTCAAACTTACATCAATCACCCAACACAGTGGGGTTACATATTTGACTCATCATTACATCGAATACCCAAAATGGGATTACATCCATAATTGAATTGACCCTCAATATTCCAAACATGAATAAGAATTAAAATAATTACATCGTGGGTGTTTTCATGACCTTTACATCAAGACACAGATATGACATTTATAACCAAATCCAAAGACCTATATAGTGAGGTAGAAAGACCATGATAGTCATGAAAAAATTTCATACACCATGTAGGATCTATACCATTCGTAGTAGCAATATGAACAAAAAGATGCATATCCTTATAATTAATATGCAAGATAAGACAATGTAGCTTCAATATCATCAACCTATGACCAAATATGTAATGATTTCAAGCATCACCAAGTAGTTGTAGTAGTGGCATATCAATAACCATGTCTTCATGAAACCAACAACAACATCATTCTATTGGCTCATTATCTTCATACAAGAAGAATTAATATACCAAAAACCATTTCACCAATATGAAACTCAAGTAGTCATGCATAACATCCTTTTCTGCAATATGTATGAATTCATCATCATCATCAACCAATCATAAGACTATTAAATCAACCTATCTCCTTGATCTCATATCAACAACATCACCATTCTCTTTCCATTTCATGTGTATCATCAAAAATTTGATCAACAACATTATTGACAATTTATATGCATCTCTTCAAGAAAAATATATGCATCATCTATATTTCATCATAAGAAGCTTATGCAAAATGGAAACATCAACATGTAGTCATCATTAAAAGCTTTAGCAACATATGTCTCTTTAGCAACATCACCAATATTCTTATCATGAACACCATTATGCAACAAGGAATACTAAAGAAATCATAATGCCAAAAATGCATTACAAGAATAGAAAATGCTCCCCCTGAACTTGTGCCAGTTGATAACTATTAAATATGATCACATCAACTCATCCATAAATTAGATCACCAAAGCATATTCATCAATCAGTAAATACATGAAAGAATCAATGTTATATTGTAGCAACTTATAAACCATCATTAGCCAATACCACTTCCAAGTAGAATCCATGGACTGTAACCATCAACGTAGGAATAAGAAAGCCACATAATAATTGTGTGAAGCATATAAAATAATTTCCCCAAGTCTTTACTGTTGTTTCTTCATCACAGAGATACATGTGTGACATTATATATGATAACTCACATATATACATGAATTTCCTTCATAGGATCCGAATACAAAAATCATATCTCTAAATATTTCATAACTATAGCTCCCCCTCAGCCTGTGTTTTATGTTCTTGTTATCTATTACTACATCAGATGCATTTTCAGTAATATAAGAAACATGAATATCAAAACAACCATGGGAATCATCATCAAGATAGCATATGTATTTCTTCCTATGAGATTATACATCACTGATTCTGAGGACCTGATTATCGTCTTATGCTCTTATGAGGTTATGTAACTCCCATCACTTTTGTAGTCACTATGAGAAGTAATCTTTAAGAGTCAGCGGAATGCAGTAGGGCACCATCTTCTTTTACTCTGAGTCTGAATCCTCCTCATGCCCACAATTATTCAATTCTTTAAACTCACATAATTTGTTTGGATTTATATGTCATCTTCCTATGACCTTTCCATATTCTTCATGTATGACTTTGCACTTGGTTGAAGTAAACACAATTACATTTCCTTTATCTTCCATTTGGCATACACTTATAATATGTTTCTTTAGCTCTTGAACTAATAAAGTATCAACTTCTCTTATATGTTTATTAATTATGGATCTACCTTTTCCCATAAATTTTTTTGGAGAACTATTCGAAAGAATAACCTTACCATATTTTGTTTTCCTTAGAGACTCCATATTACTCTTATCTCTAGTCATTTGATGAGAGCATTTGCTATCTATGTACCATTCATATTTATTTTCAAATGAGAATAGAGATATACCACATCTTATCTATTCTTCTTCTTTCTTCTTATTAAGATGATTGTTGGTGGATCCATCTTCTTTAGTCCTTTGGTCATGAATATTCTTATCTGATTTCTTTCCATGTTGTGTGTTGTGATTTATTGATTTGTTCCTGCATTCTTTTTCTACATGCCCAAACATGTTACATACATAACATATTATATGACCAGAAAAGGGTGCATATAAATCATAATATCTATGCCTCATGTTCCTTATATTGCAACCAATATCTTTTTGACAAAATATTTTGCAAGAAAAAAAATATCCCTTAAAGAAACCTGACTACCTGGGAGTTCATGATCTTCCAAAGGAGAGGTTTTTTTCTTGATACTGAAAGAATATACTTCTACAATTGGCTACAACATGTCTGTAATTGTGACATATAAAGCATTTAACATTATTGATCAGAGGAGAAAATCAATGAGCACTTCTATAGTTAGGAGCAAATGATCTCTTTTGAGGATTCGTGATCCTTTGTTTTTGATTAGGTTGGATTCTTATATATTTGTTAAAAAATTTAGGTTTTTCATTGTTACCCCTTGTATTCTTAACACTAACTTGTGAACTAGATTGTCCTTTATCAGTTTCATGAAAACCATGACTAGATTTAATAGCGACATGCCTTTGAATACTAAGAATGTTATCTAGAATCTTTATACTATCTTAAAATCTCAAATGTTTATATTTTTCTTCTAATTTACCTTTTAAAATGTTTACCTCAACCTCCATTCTTTGATATTTCTTTTCCTTTTCTAGATACTGCTTCTTCAGACCTTCTTCAATCCTTATTCCTTATTCTACTTGCTCCTTTAATTTGAGAATCTATTCGTTTAACCCATTTCCTTGTTCTTCAGATGCTTGAAGTAGTTCTTCATTTTGCTTATCTGATTTTTCAAGATCTTATTTTAGAGAGAAGATATCAGCTCAAGGACCTTCACAATATTGTTTAGATTCCACAACAACATTTACTGATTTAATATGATCCTTGTTATCATATTCCTCCAACTTATCTTTGAGATTAACAATATTTTTCAAAGAAAGATCAGGTTTTATTCTAAGATCATCAATTTCTTCTAACGTGTCACCCTCTAAATCAATGACTTCATCTGACATCATAAGAGTTGTTTTATTATCATGTACATCCTTTGACACATTTTTAGGGATAGGATTACTTGGTAATTTCCCTGATGAGCAAAATTCCTTTGGAATTTCTTCATGCATTTCTTATATCTTATCCCACATTTTCTTTGTAGTTATATAATGCATAACCTTATTTAACGTTGAATCAGGTATGCTAAAAAAATATGTCACTAAATGCCTTACTGTTCTTTTGCGCTTCCTCATCTGATGGGGGAATTTGGTCTACCCATTTCATACTATGTACCAAACATCAACGTTCATTATATTAGACTTCATCTCTTATTTCCATTGTTTATAATTATCTTTGCTTCACACAGACGCATCTGCATTGACTATTATTTCTAACTTTCCTTGATCTTCTACTTCTAGAGACATCATTTTTCAATCTGACTGCTCTTTGGAGTGCTTACTTTCACTTTTACCCATGAGTGCAAGTTTAGTTGATTCACTTTCATCATCATTATCATTTTTATTTCATAGATAAGGAAATAGACCATAATTAGAACAAGAACCCATACCTGATAATTCTTTGTTACCCTATTCTTCATTTTCGATCAATTAAAAATGAGGTACTCCCAAAACTGAATATTTATTGATATCTGTGACAGTCACTACATATGGTATATCATTGTCACAACCACTAGTTTATGCATCCTTTCTTTGAGTTATATTCTTCTTTCCCATCATCTCAACGAATCTCCTTCAAGTGATCAAGCTTCTTCTGAAGGCCCTACTATAATACCAATTGTTGGGAAAAATACTAAGAGGGGGGGAGAAGGGGTGAATGAGTATTTTAAAACTCACTTAAAATTTTCTTTTCTTATTCATATTTATGTACATGACTATTTTTGTATAGGGTACCCCTAGGCTGGAATTTTGGTAAATAATCTGCATTTTGATGAGTGGAGTGCCTTGCACACAAATATGTTAGAGTCTTAGGGGATTTTGGGAGGGTCAAAGCCCCTTATTTTGGAAAGGGATGGGATAATTTTGTATATGTTGAGCTCTGCCCATGGTTTTTAGACCATGGTATTGTAAAAGAAAATACTATATAAGGAGTCTAGGGATATCTCTTGAATTCAATCAACCAATAGAGTCAATGATATAATGCATTTGGATATAAGGTTATATTGAGTCTATATTATGTTTTTTGTGCGAAAGGGAAGGCTCCTACAACTGAGTGTGTAGAGACCTTAGAAATTTTGAAACTGAGTGCACAGACCCCTGTAGCTCAGTGCATAGGATGGAAAGTATTGTATTGGGAAGATCTGGACTGATAATAAAAGACTTTGAAGGAAGATCTGTTTTCTTTACTTATATGTTTTATTTATCTGTATTTTGATATTATCAGTTCCAATTTAGGGCTTTTACCTATATTTTCATCACGAAGTCATGGTTATGGTTTCTTATATTGATTAATGCATGTTAAAGTAGAAACGTATAGTGCACAAGCTAGTTAAATAGAAGTGTTGAACAATGACTGCGTAGTTAGCATATTGGTTTTTCGAAGCTCTCATAAGTGTTAGAGAGAAGATAAGCGCTAAAGCCACACTCCATAGTCCCTATGGATGTAAAACCCTGGTTCTAGCATCTCCTAATATTTCCTAGGGTGAGAATTCTTTTTGTGCAGTAGATCATTGTTGAAAGGGCCAGTAATAATGGAAAAAAAATTAGCTAAGAATGTCCAATCAATAGAAAATTATTCCTATGGGTCGACTGGTGAGCCATGGTATTTCACCAAGAGTGCTACAACTCCCAAAGGCTACTCAAATTTACTTTATCAACCTGGGGTTCATACAAACTTGGAGGTGACAGTGCTATATGCACAACAAATGAGTTCTACTCATGCCATCCTCATGTAAGTTCTACAATGAGGTGCTACTGCAAGGGTTACTTCTAGGAAAGGAAGCATGTCACACTTCTACATGTAATATAAGACTAGAAATAAATCATAATTATTAGTCTATCAACAAGGAAATAAATTACTCTAGATCATACTTATTCATCTAGCTATTTGCAAGAAAGAGAAATCCACACTTATGCTAATGAAAGAAGGGAAATTATAGTAAGTGACATTAATAATCTATATTATTGAATTGAATTGCAGGAAATGAAACTAATATAGAGCACACATACTGAATCAAATTACTAATTGAGTCATATCTATATTATGCTTAACTGTTGTGTTTAATGATGCATCTAGCAATGAGCTAATCATATTTTAAAATGAATCTATTTTGCAGCAAAAGAAGGAGGTGTTGAGGTGATCTAAGAGAGTCCCAAGACTGAAAGTTCAGATTTGAAGGTCTATTTGTGGCTTGTCTAGGATTGGATGAGGAGAAATAATGATTTTGACCTAAAGGAGAGGATTCCTGGCACTGCTACAGGACTTGATGTAGTGCTACAAGATGTCCTAAAAATATATAGGAAACAGGTCGAGTGGATCTTGCGGCTAGAAATGGTGAGGAAAAGGTTATGAGGGGTGGGGTGAAGGTGGCTCAAGGTGGCTCCAACCCCTTAGCCAAGCTCAAAACTCTTCACAAAGCCTATCTTTCACCCTCAAGGTGGCTCTCGGTGGTGTGGTAATGATCTCCAAAACATGGCTTTTGGTGACTTGGATGGAAGGTGGTTGACGAAGGGTGAATACTAAAGATGAAGGTGTTAAAGGGGTCCTCCTCTGCTACTCTATTCAAACCTGTAATCAAACTACATGTTCAGGCATTCATCATTGACAAAATTATCATAAAAATTGTGGAAAATATGAGTTGAATTTAAATAAACCTACCTATGCAACTGAAACATGAATCTACCTCTCCATCTACAACATTCTCATGATAAGCAAAGTAAAATATCTAATTTTTCCAAGAAACCATAAACTAAGAAGAGATTTTTACCTTTGGTGGAAGACCTTCGTCCTCAAGCTCCAATGGAAGAGGTCAGAGAGGGAGTCTTAACACATAATTTTGAGGTTTTATAGGCTACCAAATATGAAATGAAAAGATCAACTACTGCAACATAAGAGAAAACACAACTACATAAGAGATAATGTGGCCAATGGATTGGGCCTTAGCCCACAAGCTCAGCTCCCTCAAACTAACACAGTGGTCAAGAAACCAAATGTTCATTTTATTTCATAACCAATATTGTACATAAGATATGAAGATCAGAAATGTCTAATACAAGAGCTAAGAGCGATCTAGCTACATCCAAAAATAAAATCCTGGTGAGCTCTTTCTCTAGCCTATCTATGCTAGAGGGTGGCTACCAAAATATCCCTAAAAAGTAGGTCTTTGTTCCATTGGACCTTGAGAGAATTGGAGTTTGGCTCCCCTTGATTTTTCACTTTTTTGGTTGCCTTTGATTTCGAGTTGTTGGAGGAGAATATTGAGGAGATATTGGCTACCTTTTGGAGTTAAGAAAGTGGTCAACCTTCCTATAATCACTCCTTGTTGTCTACCCCAAGCTATGATTATGAAATATTTCTAAAAAATGGCATTATTCCCTTGATTTTCCTGCATTTAAACCACATTCAGCCTCGAAACATAATAACCCTCAATACATGATTCTCACTAAGAAATATAAGACAAAATTAAATTAAATGTGTGTGAGAGAGAATAATTAAGCTAAAAAGGTGACAATTAACCCCTTAGAATATACCTAATGATGGTGCTCATCATCATCCCCCTACCAAATGGTTTCTCATCCTCTGAGAAACTCAACCCTCTTTCTTCATTTCTTTTAGAGCCCTTTTGGCCTCTCGACATCCCAAGGTATCATGGAAGGAGTCCCTTTAGGAGGGTAAAACCCTGCATTATTTTTTGCTTCCTCCCATTCTTTGTCCTCTTCAACTTGATCTTTTCCTTCACTCAGTCCCAACAGCAAAGGTGGACTAAGTTTTAATCCAAGCCACTTGATTTTAGTTATTCGCATGGCCCTTTTCTACAAGGGTGATCTTTCAAGAGAAAGTATCAATCTGTTTGGAGTATGATGGTCTAGGTTTCTTAGGCTAAGTGGGAGGCCATTCCATATTCTCTGACATGCCATCACACACTCCTCTCCACTAGTTGAGAGATATCATAATGTGAAATTTCTTGTGCTCAGGTGCTAAGATATTTCTCTTCTAGGCTAGCATCATTGGCTATCATTTGGTGGTTTTTTGACCCCTATAGGGCTGATTAGATCTTCCCTTATTTGGAGAGGCCCTTTTCCTTCTCTCTTCATCAATTTTTTGACCTCCTTTGATTTGGCCTCTTCATTGGTCATCCAAGAGGCTAGGGACATGAGTTGCATATCCCCTAACCTAGAGTTTGGGTCCCAAATGTTTAGATCAGTTAAGACAAGATTGTGCATGTAAAATATATCGAATTTGTTGTATCTTCTATGTTGGACTGTCTGAAAAAGTCGATAAATTTCCTATAATTATGGAAAGGAAATGACCCATGTGATGCCAAGATTTTGATCTGGAATCGTAGCCACTTCTCTTTTAGGTAAATAGCATAATACTTGGAGGGATTTATGTGTTGTATTGCTTCCATACACATGTCTGCCATGGTGGAAATCTATTTGTATTTCTGTTGTAATTGGGAATTCAGTCTTGCATTATCTTCTTGTGCCTCTTGAAGCTTCTCTCAACACTTCCTCCCTAAGTCTAACATCAGCCAAATCTCTCCTCATCTCAATAAATTTCTCTTCCATGACCCCCACATCTTCCACACTCTTAGCTTTGGAAATTTTCATCTAGTGTTGGGTCCACTCTCTCTATTTTTAAAGTTCATAGAACAAGGGTACATAGATATTTTGAGGGACCAACCTCCGTCCAATGAATGTGGAATAGGAGCTAAATTTTGGCTGTAGCCTAGGATGTCGAATTATTGTAGTGTCTCTTGGGCCATTTTTTGGTGAGGTTGGTTATTCCTTTGGTTCCTCCTCTTGTTTCTCAACTTTAGCATCCTTCCCCTCAACCTCTACCTTTTTTTTCATCATCTTGGACCTCTTTCCCTTCTAATGGTGTGTTTTTCTCTTCTTCCTTGACATTTTTATCTTCCTATATAAAATTCTAAGTTTCGTGTATCACTGTCTGAGTTTCCAATAGAAAAATCTGTTTTTCCTGTAGAAAACTCTATGTTTCCTATAGCAAACCATTTTTTTCATGTTGCACCTACTTTTCTTTCTCTTGGAGGTATGTGGGTGATTTTTGTTGCTTGAGGGATGCTATCCTTGAGGATTTCCTTCTTGTATAAGTCATAGGTGTCTTTTTGGGTGAGGTGACCTCTTGAATATTTCCCTCCTCTACCCCTATTTCTCCTTTCTTATTTCATAATTCTTCAATTGTGATGGGGGGTCTTGGTTGGAGTTTTAGTTGTCCCTTTCTTCACCCTGGCACTCTTCCCAGTCTTGAAGTACATGGGGGTATGCCTTTTTCTCCTTTCTTTTACATGGGTGCTTAGAGTGGTCAAAGTGTTAGCCACTTAATTTTCAATGGTCCCTAGTAAAAGGTTGGTTTGCTGAGGGGAGATATAAGTGTTAAGATTGGGGTCTAGGATCTCCTCCTCCTCTATTTTCTCTTTTTTCCTCTTCATATTTTTCTTCCTCTTCTTCATTTTCATCTTCCCCTCCCCCCTCTTCACTTTCCTTCTCTACTCCTACATCTTTTGTGGCTTCTGCCTCTCTTTCCATTTCCTATTCTTCCTCTGTTGCCTCTTCCTCTGCTTTAATTCCTCTTTCTCCAAGGATAGAGGCATGGGTCTCTCCCAAAGTGATGGTTTGTGTTCCAATGAATGATTCTATTTCCATGTCAATGAAGGAGGACCAAGGTACATTTATGTTGAGTCTATTTAGAGCATCTCACACTATGATTTTAATGATACCAAGATGAGCTAGGTGTTGATATTTTATCTCCCTTACTCTCTAGCTCATATCTCTAATTGAATGGAGGAGTAAATATGGAATATTTAGTCTCTTCTCTAGGGGAAGTTCCCCTTTGAACCTAATTTCATGCAAAAATCTAAAATGGTATCCACAAACCACACTTATTCTACCCTCACAGGAGATATATTTCATGATATGGTAGGCTAACTTAGCCAATGGTTAAGGGACACTTTCCCTTCTTACCCCATTATTATCTTCAATGTATTCTTAATTGGGAAAGAATAAACTATGCTTAGATGAAGTACTAGATTCTTCTTCCTCTTTGTTCCATTTAACTCCTATATGTAAGGTGGTGACTCTACTAATGAAATTAGGGGTTATGTTAATTTCTATCCCTCTTACCACTGTGATGTCCCTATCATCAGCTTGGGAGTGCAAGGCTACGACAAATTATCTAGCAACTTCATCATCAAAGCCCTTAAAGAGCTCAAATAACACCAACCACTAGTGATTTCTAAAGATTTCAACCACATGAAGGTGTAGTCTAATTATTTGTTTGTCTGTGGGCTCCCTTCTATTGAAAACTCCCTCGATCTTGTGACTGTGTTAGAGATATGGTTGTCTGTGGCTTACTTCTAAAAGCACTATGATATGGGACCCCAGAGTTTTTATCTTCACCCAAAATGAGTTTTTATTATCCCTACTTCTTTGAAAAACCTTCTAATTTACAGAATTATGGCTTGATTGTGTGTAAATTACCATGAAAAATTTTTGCAACTTGATGGGGTGATGGCCACCTACCTCTACCATTATGATGCTCTATGGCTTGAAAGATAGCATTAGGGTGTTAATACACTCTATGGTTGGCCTACGTGACACTTCTTAGCACTTTATGCCCTCCGTGGAAATTTCCTGTAGAAAATAACAGAGTTTCCTGTAACACAGGCTGCATGCAAAGCTCGACCATGGATCGACGCTCCTCGGTGTCTCCTATATTTTTCCTTCTCTAACTGGTCTCATTATGAACAATATAATGAGGGGAAATGAGCCAAAGTACAATTTTTATTGCAAATCAAGTGGGCTTGGAGTGTAATGGTGATGTGGATTTGGCACGAGGTTTCCTCATTTGGACCGTTGGTCCCACTAGATCCAATCATTCCCTCTGCCTCGAAAACAAATCCAAATCCTCATGATATTTCCGTTAACTGATGTGACAACTCCATGTGGCATGAAAAATCCCCTAAATTTTCACTTTAACTATTCGAGGGTGGCCAAGTTAATTGGCCACTTTTTTCCTATTAAACTCTTTTTTCTCGACATTTACTAATTTTAGTCAAATGATGCATAGTGAGATGGTGAGGGATCCATATATAGACCTAACTAATGCTGATGATTAGTAGGATCCTTTGATGCAAGGAGATGAATCACTGTGATGGTCACAAGCGATTTGTTTTATTTGCTATGTTTTTTTATTTTCTGAGTAAGGAGCTTATTTTCTTAGTGAGGTGCTTATGTATTTTCTTGATGATTATTTTGTAGGTGCCTCATGGATAGCCTCTGGTGCTACTGCTAGTGTATCTTATCTTATGGAGTCCTCTAGTGATATTCAGGATCCATCTTCATCATTCATCTCGTGCCTTTTTGATGTGTTGGTTGCATGCACAAATTTTATACAGGAAGTGATCATATTCCTATGGTAGTTCCCTTGTTGCAGTTTTGGAGCTCAAACAATCTTAGGAATGAATAAAAAGAGTGTAGGGATGATATGGGTGGTGTCGGGAAGTGAATGGAGTGGTGTAGTGGAGGAGGATATGAGAGCAGAGGCCTTGTGTGTGGATCTAACCAAAACTAGCTAACAATGGCAAACGAGAGGTTTTGATGAGTGAATCTTGATGCATGGGATGGAGTGATAGTTAGGGATGGTAGATATACGTATAAAAACAAATTTTCATGTCTTTTTGAGGGTTATCTGGCCCTGGGTGAGCTTATTCATCCTTGGGTGACATTCGTGTAGCATTACAGAGTTTCTTGTACCACTACAGGAAATATTGTAGCAGACTAGGACATCATGTAGCACAACAGGGAGTAAGAGAAAATTGGAATTTTTGCTATCTTGGGGGCTAAAATGGATGAAGGAATGCATGCTAAGGTTGGACATGGAGTGGATAGACATATGAGAGAGAGAGAGATATAGGAGGGATGTTTCTCCTTTCTTCCAAATTTTCATTGGTCGGCAACCTTCAAAACAAAAGTAGGTTAGTGCATAGGTGTTGTGTCATTATTTTTATTCTTTCCTTTTTTCTTGTTTTTTGTTTATTTTTGTTTTTTTTGAAGATAGATGGGCTGCCTTAGAAAAGGTTTTCAACCCAAAATCCTGCCTTGGGTGCATCAAAGAGGTTTGTAACCCAGGATTTGGCTTTCGATTCCTTTGAAAGGTTTTCACTTAGGCCTCTTTATTTTTTCTCTTTTTTTTTCCTAGGAAGGTGAGGGGTTGGAAACTATGAAGCTTCCAATGACATTCAAATCCCTCTTTATTATATTGATAAATTTAGCCTTACATGGGGGCTTCTTGTACATTTTTAGCCTATAACCATTGACAAGAAGAGGGATCCCCTCCTCATCTATGGTTCTGATATGAAAAAACCCATTTTCATGGAGTTTATCCACTTGATAAGGTCATAGCCATCTAGTAATTAAATTTCCCTTGAAGTCCTTGAATCTCGAGTCATAGGGAAGAGCCCGATCTCCTTCCTGAAATGTCTTCTCTTTTATGTGCTTGTCATGCCAAAATTTTCGTTGCAACTAGATCACTTCTAGGTGAAGGAGGGCATGCATTATAAATTATTCCAAACCATTTAGCTGAAGCATCCTTTCTTGTTGTGCCTTTGTCATGTCCAAGTCCAAATGAGCTTCCATTATAAGGGTGTTATACTCAAACTCAATGGAAAGAAAAGCTTTCTTCCCATAGACTAGATCATATGGAGTAACCCTGTAGTTATATTCTAGGTGGTATTATAAGCCTAAGTGGCTTCCACCAATTTCTCTACCCAATATTTCTTGTTGTTTCTCAAAAATTTGGCGAGGATGTTCTCTAAGGCTCTATTTATCACTTTCACCTGGCCATTTTCTTAAATATGATAGGCATTGGAAGTCTTGTGTTGCCTCATGAGGTTCTCAATGAGATGGGATGTAAATTGAGCCCCCTGATCAGTGACTACCTCTCCGGGGTATCCAAACTTGTAGAACACATTCTCTCTCAAAAAATCAGCTACCTTCTCTTCTTTTTTTCCCTTCATAGCCCTTGTTTAATCCCACTTGGTAAATTAATTGGTGCAGAATATGATATATCGCTTCTACTCAAATGGTGGATCTGTTAGCCACCTATAAAATTTATATAGCATAAGGTGGGTAAAATTTTTTGGAGCCTTCAAGGAACAAATTTTTATTGCTAAAAAGTGTTGGCTCTTGAAGACTCTTGAAGGCCTCATGCCTCTGTCCAAATCTTCATTGTTTTTCTTGTCCTGAAAAACTCTAAAAATCCTGTTGATTCCCAAGGAAGAATACTTCTGCAAGCACCATTGTCCTTTTCCCCCTTCTTCCAACACTAACCTCATCTTTGCTTTTCTTCTCCCATGAAATCCTTCAGTTTCATTTTTTCTCCCCTTTTCCCTTCATCAAAACCCCTTTCATAAGGTCTAATACCCTTTCTTAGCCTTATCGAAACCCACCAACTCCTTTGAAAAAAATTGAAAAATGCCTAAAAACACATTTTCATATTATGGACTTAAGCCCCCTTGGGCTAAGTCTTTAACCCCCCCCTCCATACACCCAGGTGCCAGGACCGAGCACTAATCTTCTAAGCGCTTATCGCGTTCTCCAATTGCGATTATCCCCCCCCATTTTAACCCCCGGTCATATGGTTTCCCATATAACCCACGGCCCCGCAAACGGGAGCCTAACCATATTATATATATGTCCACCCAAAGTTTAAACCTTTGGTTATATTAAACTTGTCAGTTTTATTCTATTATAACTTTCCGTCGGTTCAAAGTTTCAGCCAATCCCCACCATCGATCTGACCTACATATCGACAGCATGCAGTCCATCACCGCGGTGGACCCTGCCATCCATTCACCGTTGCAAAAAACCACGCGGTATCCATCGCACTGTTTTTGAGAGCGGGGCAGTATTTTTCATTTCGCAGCGATTCCATACACTGCTTGACGCGTGGCCTAGGCACTGTTCATAAAACCGTTGTCCATCGCGCGTTAAATATCGGACGTGGACCTAGCGCGATATTGACGTCCACCATCCGATCTGAGGCCGCCCATAGGATGGCGATTGCTCACCAAATAAGTCCGACAGTTAACCAGACTATGGCGCGACATTTAAAATATCTCCGCCGTCGATCTGATTTGCAGATCGATGGCCCACATTCCATCGCTCATTTTCCCCCGTCCACATTACTGCCATTGGTCCCAGTGCCACATCAGCATCCACGTGGCGAAGTTTAATTGGGGTGGATCTCCATTTTGTTTTCCATATAGTCACCTTCGATCCTGACCGTCGATCTCTGCACGATTGACGACTCTGATTTGAATCATTCTTCTACCTTCCCTTCAATCCTTCTGATCAATCTTGACCGTTGGATGATGCCATCCAACAGCCATGATTCCTCCATGTGCCTTCTAAAGAAGTAAACCTATACATGCATGGGTTTTATAATATTTTCTTGTATTTTGCAGGGTTAATGGTTTTTTCTGCCATGACTGAAGAAATTCAGAAGCAGAGGGTGACGATCCTCCCGCCTCTGATCCATCAAGGAGAATCCTTCGCAGGGTTTCAAATTTACATTTCATCAAAGATCCATGAGGCATTGATGCCATATCATCCCTGCGCAACCCTGCACACCAGCAAAAAACACATGAATCAAGCACAGTCAGAGAGTATCAGTGTCGAAGGAAAAAATGTACCAAGATAGAAGTTTGAAGACATATTTGCAGGGATTAAAGCTAAGATGAGTTATCAGAAGCCTAATCCTCCTGACTAAACATATTTTAAAGAAAAAACATAAAGGATCATCAAACGGAAAGCCTCCACCACCACATCTGAGGCAAATTGATTCCTCCCAACTACCGAAATGCCACCTGTGCCTCAAAGTATTCAATAAAAGGCCCAAGTTATTGATCAGAATCAGACATCTGTCTCACAACACAGCCAAAGGATAAATTCTGCAGACAAACTAGTGACAAAATATCAGCAGAGTAACTTCAACATCACACAGAGCCTCAAGGTCAACAAAAGTTCCCATTGAGCTTAATATTTAATGTAAATCATTTAATACAGAGGATATGTATGTAAGTTGCTTCATTGAGCCCCCAAAGGCCAAGAATCCATTTAAGTCTGTATTAATTAGTTTTTGAGATCTTTTATCATATCTCACCTCCTCGTTCTTCTATATATACTTTTAAAGAAGATGAGTGAGGGGTTGGTTGATCACTAGTTGTAATATTGGAACTCTATGAAATAATACACAGTTTGTTGAAGTTGAAGAAGAAATTGAAGTCTTGGACGCCCTGATGATTTTGTTGCATGATTGTCACTGTGAAGGCCCGATCATTGGATCCATGAGCTTGGCTGTTGGTGAAGTATTCTGAACTGTTTAAGGTTTTCCCTTGTTTTCATTATGTTCCACAATTTATTACTACAATAGGTTGAAAGTTTTAGGCTAAGAAATGACTCTTGGAAGCACCTTAGACCTGTTCATCCTTCACTGTTTTATGTTTTATTCTGCTGAAGTATTTTATAGTCTTTAATCTCTCTCTTTAGTCTTCATGCTTGTTTATTTCCTTAATAGTTCGAATAGTTGGTTTTAGCATGATTTATGGTTCTCCCTGCTTGTCTGCTACCAATTTAAAACTGTTATTGAAGTCTCCCTTTGAATTTTTATGTTTACAGTGATTCAAGGAGGTCTGTTCTGATCTTTCCCTTTGTCCTTAAGCAGTTGTCTCAAAGGTCTTTATAGTTGTAATCATAGATGTGTTAGGTGTTCCCTCTTCTATGACTGCAGTTATCAGTGAATCTTTTATGTTTTCTAAGTCATTTGAAATAAAAACTTTGAGGAAATAGGGTGTTCGTCGAATCTTAGATTTCATTTTAAAAGTTGTTTTGAAATCATTGTTTGCTTAAAAGTGTGATTTGTAGAATTCATGGTTAGCCCTGTCTATCAAAAAGCTATTTATTGTTCAAATTGTGTTTTCAAATTCCCTTTGTTGAGAATTAAACTTCTCCTTTCAAATCATTGATGTCCATCTCATTCCAAAAACCAAAGGATCCTGTGGCCAAGTTAGATTTTCCCTCTAATATCCCATATCCATTGATATATATGTTATAACCTCTTTTTGACTTCATTTCCCAATGAACCAGATGTTCCTCCATTCTATATATCTTTCCTAGGCCTTTCATGTTCAGTTGTATCAATCCAACCAACCAAACAAACAAACACCCGCACTTAATAACTAGTCTAAAATCCATACTCTAAGCACACAAGATAAAACTTTGCAAACAAACATTTGAGAGATCCTTCTCTGAGAACAGGAGGACTAGATCCTGGAACTCTAAAGATTGGTTCTGATGTTGCCTTGTCTTTTGATTTGCCAAACTATCAAAACACGGGACACCAACAGGATCAATGGGTCTAATGAAGTCCATGCCCCACTTGTCAAATTCATCTAAATCCACCTGAGGTTGTAAAGGAATTTCATCCCTCATTGTAGGTCTTCCCATCCTCTGACACTGATCACATCTACTGGTGTATCTCTTGGTATCCTGGTGGAGGGTAGGCCAATAATGTTCCGCTTGCAATGCTTTGAAGGTTTTCCTCTTCGCAGAAAAATGACACCCACAAGGACCACCGTGAAATTATTAAAGGATTTCTAAGACCTCCTCTTTCCTCACACATCTTCTAAGAATTTGATCAGGACCCAATTTGAAGAGATTGCCACCAATCGAAGTGAAAGGGGAAATTTTCCTTATAATTCTTCTCTTTTCTTTTGATGAAAGGTTTGGAGGAAACCACTCAGCAAACAAGTAGTTGGCTATGTCAAAAAACTAAGGAGAGAGTGTTGAGATAGAAAATATATGTTCACCGAGAAGCTGATCATCCACCATTCCTTCCTCATTTTTAGACAAATCTAGTCTGGATAATAAATCTACAACAACATTTTACTTTCATGGTTTATAAACAATTGTCAAATCAAACTGTTGCGGCAATAACAACCATCTAATGATTCTAGCATTGAAATTAGGTTTATTCATCAAGTACTTGATTGTTTCATGGTCAGTATGTACAAAATTGTGATAAACAATGATATAGTGCCTTGATTTTTTTATAGAATGGAAAATAGCTAAGATCTCCTTTTCAGTGACAGTATAGTTAAGTTCAGCTTTGAACAAATTATTACTAATGAAATAAATGGCATAGGGTAATTTATATTCTAATTTCCCCAAGGCTTCCCCTATATATTTTTCTGATGCATTTATATGAATGTGGAAAGGAATAGCCCAATTGGGCATTGAAGAATAGGGCAGCCATTAGCTTTCCCTTGATGAGATCAAAAGCCTCCTGAGAAAGAGTAGACCAAAAGAACTCAGAATCTTTGGCCAATAATCCAAATAATGTCAAATACACTTTACTGAAGTCCTTAATGAACCTCCTATAGTAGCTAGCCAAACCCAGGAAAATTCTGACATCTCTCTGCTTTTGAGGAATAGGCACCCTTTTGATGATGGTGATTTTGTTTGGGTCTACCTGTATTCTTCCTTGTGATATCGAGTGGCCTAGGACTATCCCTACCATTTTTATAAATTCACACTTTTTAGGACTCAGGAAGAGATGCATTTCAATGCACTTCCTCAACACTTTTTCTAGATTGGAGAGAGCCTCTTGGAAATAATACCCATAAGATGTGAAATCATCCATGTAGATCTCTACTAAATCATGGACTAGTTCAGAAAAAATTCTTAGGACTGCTCTCTCGAAAGTAAGATGGGAAATACACAAGCCAAAGGGAAGGAATCAGTAAGCGAAAGTGCCCTAGGGACATGTGAAAGTGGTGTGTCCTGGTCCTCAAGGTTGATTTGAATCTGGTTATACCCACTGAATCCATCCAGGAAAGAGAAAAACTTGTTTCTTGCAAGACCATCTAGGACTTGATCGGTGAAGGGAAGGGGAAATGGTACTTCTTAGTGGTTTTTTTAGTTCTTGATAGTCAACACATATTTTCCACTTTCCATTTTTCTTTGGGACTAGAACAAGAGGAGAAACCCACTCACTCTTTGATATGGGGTAGACGAAACCTACAACGAGCAACTTTTGGAGTTCATCCTTCACTATGTCCTTTAGGGTCAGGTTCATCCTCCTTTGGGGCTTGTGCACATGCTTGCATCCTTATTTAATATCAATATGATGATGTGTTCACATAGTGGGATGCACCCCTTTCATGTGCTTGTAGTCCTAAGAAAAATCATATAGGTTTTCCTTCAGGAGATGGCATAGTTTCTCCTATTTTGGAGTTGAGAGGGATGAGTTAATATTTAGGGATTTTGATGGCCTGAATTCCACAACCTTGGTGTCTTGAAAGGTTTATTCAAATGAGTGCATCTCAATCCAAGGGTGGATTTAAAATTCTCTTACTAGGTCATCAAGTGTAATATCCCAAAATGGGAGAAACAAGAATATATAACATATGCATAATTCCAAATAAGAATAAAACATATAAAACTGGAAAAATGTTGCAATAAATAAAAACATCATACATATGGGCATACACATCTAAGCCATATCATTATGTATCAAAAACAAATGGATATAGAAAGTGCTCCAAAAATGGACGCACTCAAGCCATTCAAAGATGGTTGAAACAACTCTACTTAAAACTAGCACTGGAAAGTAAAAAATGTTGGTGTTGTTGGAAACTATTTCTGCTCAGAAGAAGGTCTATGTGATAAATTATACTAGAGTGCTAAGAAATATCTAGGATTTTGACCATGGATTCTACTCGAAAAACCCATAAATTATTTGGCCAGATTTTGAGTTTGGAATTTCGTCCCTTGTTGGGTTGCACACTACACCACTGCTGGCTGAGTTATGCACTCCCTCGAGACAACTTATGATATGGGGCTGAAATAATTATCTATCATCTGCAATAGCACCCACTCATCTCACTAACTGAAGGGCTAGTCCCTTATCCTGATTCCCAAGCTCAAAACTTGAGATCTAGCTCCTCCACTAAATATGCAACTGTTGCATGCACAACTGCTGGAAAATACTACACTGTCTAGGAGGGATGATGATGTAGCCTGGTGATAGATAATAAAATTTTGATCCCATGTTACTGAACTGATCCTCAGAGTGAAGGATTAATCCCTCATAGGATTCCAAGCTAAGTTTCTTGGAACTTCCTCTTCCCCTCAAACCCTCACTGCATAATTATGCATTTTTTGCAGGAAATGTTACTGCATAAGAGAATAGATGAATGGCTTGATGATGGATATGAAAATTATATCCCAGAATATTTCAATGGATCCACACTGTGGATGGTTTATCCCTCCATAGGTTTCTCAACTGAATTACTCAGAACAACATTCCAACTCTCAAACCCAAGTTCAGGAATGTGTAATTTTTGTAGCTGGAAGTGTAAATGAGAGTGGTTGAAAGTGGCACTGATTTCCAGATGATGAATGCTGCCCAAGAAAACCTTCCCAGAGTAGGCATTAGAAGTCCCCCATGGGTAAGGGTGGGATTCCCGCTCGGTATCACCTGGTTCTAAACAACACAATAGACTTAGCTAAATAGCTGAAGCATGTAAATAAATTTCTTACGAAAATCAACAATAAAAATCTAGACTCCCATCCTTTGCTGCCCTCATATTCATTTTATGGTTGTGAGCCTTCCCTAGCCTTGGCCCATCTCATAACTACACTGCACATGTGGCCACTAGCCTCAGTAAAGACTGCACTATCCTCCATGATATCCATCACTTCTACCATTACTCTCCACTCCCTCCATCATGTGAGCATTTAATGCACCACTAGCTCCATCACTTCATCATTATTTCTCCATTATATTCATCATCTTCCTCATTATTGCTCCATGACCTCCACTCTTTATTCATTATTATTCTGCTCCACTACTCTATAATGCTACTCCACTACTCAACTAACCCACATTCACACTATAGAACTGGACTTTATTCATCTACTAGGTTTATGGGTCCCTCCACCCTTTTATTTACTTAACTAAATAAGAAAAGTAAGAACTCTAATATTCCAATTAGCTGATGGAAAATTTGGAATATTACAGTCCTCCCCTCCAAAATTTTGCTTGTCCTCAAGCAATTTCAAAAGTGGGTGCTGCAAAAATCCATCTCCCTCCCAAGTGGCATCCTCATAAGGAAGGTTTCCCCATATACTCCAATGTGTTATGAATGCCCAGCTCCATTAGGGGAATTTTGAGGTCTAAAATGGGCCTCCTAAGAAAAAAGTACAACCAAAATAAACTTTATAAGAACCAATAGTATTCAAGATGATGATGTCAACCATGGGGGATGATTCACCATTTTTAAGTAAAAGGGTTAAAAGATTAAAAAATAATAAAATAATAAAACTACATTTCAACTCGTATTTTCAACTTATCTTCCAAATTATTTACTCAAATTTCGAGCGGGAGTACTCGTTGGATGCAGAATTTAATTCTTCATCCAAGGAGTACCCATGTTGCATACTTTTGATGGACCCTGCTATGTTAAAAATGAGAAATACATGAAAAAGCGTGATTGCAATCATGTTTTTCATGTATTTCTATTTTTTCGTGTAGTAGGTGTTGGGGTTCCTATGTTTTGGCCATTGACAAAAACCAAAAGATAAGACAACATCAAACCACTTTGGGAGTCAAGGATCTAGCCCTCCTGAATCCGGAGAGGGATATCTCTATGAATGAGTTTAAAGATGTGATCTTTAAAGCCTGAAATGTGATTTTAGGCTAGTTAGGAAGAGCATGGGTTTTGTTTGTTTGTTTTGGTTGGAAAAAGACATGATGAAGGTAGGGGTAGTTCAAAATAAAGGGTGAAGATGTCTGCAAGTGAAGGAATGATTCAGCTAACAGAAAAGGAAAAGAGTTATAACCCATTGGGCTATGGAGTCATAGGAGGTTTTTAATTGAACAACAAGTTTCAAGAAGGATCAATGGGGCAAGTCACTTATGTCAAAGGGTCTCTTAAGTTGATTTTATGGAATGAAACAGATAGGAAATAGAGAGCAAAACAAATGAAGAATAGTGAACAGCCTAAAATCAAGTAAGTATTTTCAAACTATCTTGCTTCGGCATGTACTTAAGGAAAAACATAAAAGTATTCTGAGATCAGGTAAGTGCTTTTAAACTAGCCTTCATTGAATTAATTTTAGTTAGAAAATATTTAAAAAAAGTTCGAACAACTTAAGATCAAGTAAGTGCTTCTAAACTATCCTGCTTTTAGCATATTCTTAGAGGAAAACACATATGATAATCAAAAAGAGCAATATATATCAGGCAAGTGCTTTTAAACCAACCTGCTTTAATATACTCTTCAAAGGGAATGTTCGAATGAAGAAAACATAGAAAATAAAGCTTTCAGTAAGAGTAGGGTACTGTTGAGAGTAAATCCTAGCTCTATGTTTGCTGCTCTTTACCAGAGAAGTGGACAGAGTGAAAACATTAAAGAAAATAACAATTGACAGTGAGGAACACATCACCATTGACATAAATCAAGATCCCATAAATCAACATCTTGTATTTGATGTTCAAACCAGTTACAATCAGCAAGCCCGGTGGGTCTCTACAACTTCAAACTTCTCATATCAACTTATGTATCTTCAAGTTGCACACAGGGCATCAATAGCTTTAGAAACAATTACATGCATTCGGATGTCCAGAGACCAACATTTTCTCATCTTCTACAGAAGTATTTATAGAAGAATGAGGGGGTGGGAGGATTTCCCAGGGGTCAAGTATCATTAATTATGTAATCAGTGCAATTCCTGGCCTTTGGGAACTAGGCAAGGCATAATGAGGGAATGTAATCATTTCTAATTCTCCTTCATAACTCTGTTTCTCCCTTTCGAGGCCTAATGATCGAAAATGATCTGCTTATGGGCTATTATTAATATTTAAAAATAGTTTTGCTGACAATTTAGGGATAAGATATTTGATTTGCATTAATTGTTTAGCTGTCTTTAGGCAACACCTCTTGTTCTAGTAGTGATTAAAACTTCTTTGATTCCTGTGAAACTGCAGGTGTCTATAGGAGTTGGAGAGAGTTCGATCGGCCTCTGCTTGTGGTGGTGTAGACTTTCTCGGCTCGACAGATTTCTTCGTCTTCTCCTAAAACACCTTTAATTTACTTGAGATCTGTGTTTTAGGTCTTCAATCTCCTGTTCTGGTTCATTCTGTCTTCACTACTGATACTCTCTGACTAGCGCTTTATTAACTATGTTTTCTTGGTGCGAAGGGTGTACAAGGATCGAATGGAATCAATGCCTCATGAATCATTGATAAAACATGAATTTTAAACCCTGCGAATTATTTCTCTGGTGAATCTAAGGCGGGAGGATCTTCACCCTCAGCCTGTGAATTTTCTTCAGCATGGCAGAAAAACCATTACATCCTACAAAAATACAAAAAAATGTTATTAAATCCTGCATCTGTAGGTTTACTGCTTCAGAAGGCATGTGGAGGGAGCATGGCCGTTGGATGGCATCATCCAACGGTCGAGATTGATTAGAGGAATTCAAAGGGAAGGCGGAAGAAGAATTTAAATCTGAGTCGTCGATCACGCAAAGATCGATGGTCGGGAGCGAGGGCAGAATGTCAAAGCGAAGGAATCAAGGCGATGAATTGTGGGTAATGACCGCGCCGTATCCTGGTTAACTATCGGGCTTCTTTGGCGAGCGATCACCATCCGATGAGCAGCCTCAGATCAGATGGCGCACATCAATATCGCGCCCACTCCACGTCCGAGCTTTAATGCGCGATGAACAACAGTTTTGTGAACAGTGGCGAGGCCACGTGTCATCTGGTGTATGGAATCGCTACAAAATAAAGAAAATCGCCCCGCTCTCAAAAGCGATGTGATGGATACCACGTGGTTTTTGCGACGGTGAGTGGATGGCGGGGACCACTGGGCGATGGATTGTGCGTCGTCGATCTGTGGATCAGATCGACAGTGGAGATTGACTGAAAAATTGCACTGGCAGAAAGTTTATAATATAAAAAACCGGAAAATTTATATAGATGAAGGTTTAAAATATTAACTTATAATGCGGCTTGGCGCCTGACTGCGGGGCCTTGGGTTATATGGAGAGTCATGTGACCGGGGGTTAAAGAGGAGGGGCTAATCGCCATCAAACAACGCGATAAGCACTTAGAAGGCTAGCGCTTGGTTCTAGCACCAAGGCGTATGGAGCAAAAATAACTAAAGACTTAGCCCAAGGGGTCTTAAACCTTTACACCAAAATATGTATTTTCTTATGAAGTTTTCAATGTTTTTCAAGGGTTTTGAGAGTTTCGACATAGTTTACAACGGAGTTTTAAACTATGCAAGGTGGATTTTTATGAAGGAGGAAATGGAACAAAGGAAATATGAGGAATTTTATGCAGAAAGAGGAAGAAAAATGAAGGTTAGTTCTGAGATGGAAGGAAAAGGAAAATGGATTTTTTGCAGCAGTCTTTCTCTTTGAAATCAGCAGTATTTTCTGGGCTCTGAAATGGGAACAGTAGTGAACAAATTTGAAACAGAGGAGATGATGTCTTGAAAACTGTTTCTTGAAGGCTCCAACAATGTTTTGGCCACCTTTTGATAGCACAAATTTTATAAGTGGCCAACAGTGGCTCCACTTGGGGATGGTGCCTTCCTGAAGGCATCAAGAATTTCAGACTTGCATTCTCTGGGAGGCTGACCTATGCCTCATCCATTGGGCTGCCTTCTTTGCTGGAATGATCTTACTCTACTTTGAAAACATGTTAGTAGCCATGAAAAACAATTGATCTTCATTCAACAAGCTTTCTACCTACCCAATCCTATGGATCTAACATTTTTTCTTCATTAGAGTGCACTTGGATTGGCAAACTCTGTTACAACATTTTATTCTTTTTGAAAACAGGAAATATGATCTATTTCTACTCCTTATTTCTCCATGAACTCAGATTAAACAGTTGAGTCCATATGATTCTCTACCTAATCTACTAATCTGTTAGGATTAAACAGTCTAACAGATTTTATTCTCTAAATTCTACAACAAAAATTTAAAAACAAACAAGTCAATATTAATCTATTTGACTTGCTGTGATCTGTGGCATAAAAACAAGCTGCACATAGAAATTTATTTTGTAGAAAATTTAAATAAAAAATGGAAGGCTTTAGATCTAACAGTTCAAGTACTTCCTTCATCTTTTTACAGCTCTGTGTTTTCCCTTTTTTGAGCAGTCTTTCCTTTGTCAACTGATTCAGATTTTGAGTTGATTAGAACCAGTTATTCACCTTCTTTCTTGACTCAAGAAATAAATAGATTTGAGTCATTTCTCATGGAAACTTAAGTTCAAGTTTTGAGCATGTTTGAACCTTTCATTTCTAACCTAATCTATCTACTGATAAGCCAAGATTAAACAGTTTGAAAAATCGAATTCACTATCCTATCAACAATAAATTTAAAACTAATTAGTCAGGATTAGACTGTTTGACTAATTAGAAGTGTGTTTTTTAGGAGTGGCATTTGAGCTTGCACACTTTCAGATTTGTTTCTCTTTTTTGGTATGGGGCTATACCTTTATTGTTTTTTACAATTTGCCCTCTTTTCTATCTTTTATTGTTTTTGTATTTTTTCTTTATAAAACTGAACAAAGCAATGTTATTTACCATGGAAATGAAAGCTTTTAAAATTGAACTCAGCAGTAGTAATGCTTGAGCATCCTTCCATTGACAGGACCCCCAAACATATCTGTGCCATCTAACTCTTGTAGAAAAAAGGCGTTTGGACCAATGGTGGACTGAATCATGTAAGGACCTTACCACAAACTGTCAAATTTACCATGTTTACTCTTATCTTCTCTTTTGGAGTCCTACTTGAGTACCTTGTCTCCAATGTTGAAGTCACAAGCTTTTTTTCTCTTGTCAAACAACTTCTTTATATTCTCTTTCACCTTTTGAGCTCTATTGTAGACTTCTTCTCTTGTCTACTGGAGATGTATAGTCTGATTGATCCTCCTTACCATACTGTCTTCTTTTGATTGTATTTCTTGGATCAATTTTATCACTTGTACACCTAGGTTGGTAGGAAACACTGCATATAATCCATAAACAAGCTGGTAAGGGGACATTCCAATGGACTTCTTTGTGGTCAATCTGTCTGCCCACAAAGCATGCACCAAATTGTTATTCCATGATTTTTTATTTTCTTCAAGTAACTTCTTGATGATGGTCACCAAACTTTTATTTGATGATTCTGCTAGCCCATTACCTTGAGGGTAGTAAGTAGTATAATGACCAAGTGTAATATGATACCTGTGACAAAAATCGATCATCTTTCTAGAACCAAAAGCAACAGCATTATCAATAATAATCTTTCTAGGACAACCAAATCCAAATAGGATATGATCTTCAAGAAATTTTATAATGACAGAATCTGTGGCATTCCTAGAAGGTATGGCCTCTATCCATTTGGTGAAGTAGTCAGTGGCTGTGAGAATCCATTTGTGTTGGGAAGATGAAATAGGATGGATTTCTCCTATGAAATCTAGGCCCCATTTTTGAAAAGGAGCTTCAACAGTGATAGGTTGTAATGGTAAAGGGAGGAGTTTGCTTTTGCCTTCAAAAATTTGGCATTTGTGACAGGAAACTATCATTTTATGGACATCTTGAAAGAGGGTGGGCCAGTAATAGCCATCTCTAAGGATTTTATTGGCTGTGGTTTTCTAGTAGAGATGACCTCCACATTCTCCTTCATGGAATTCATGCTTGATCATCTCTGCATCAACTTCAGACAAACATTTAAGCAATAAACCATTAGTATTTTTCCAATATAAACCTTCATTTAAAATGCAATAGTTCCTAGCTTTCAACTTTAAAAACCTTTCCTTTGTTTTTGATAAATCAAGAGGAGCATTAAGATTTGTAAGCACATACAAGATGTCAGTGTACCAAGGTGAGCTTTGGAACCACTCTTCAATAGTGGGAGTAGGTAATTCTTCCTGTTCATCCAAGGAATCTACCATGTTAATGTCAAGGGCTTGTAGATTAGATTCAGCCATTAATTGATCTAAGCCTTGACCTTTAATGAGTTTTGTGGGTTTGATTTCCAAATCATACTCTAATATTGCAACAATCCATTTGTCCCTCTTTCCATATGGGTCTTGTGACAACATGTCTTTTACCACTATATTAGGCACATAGGCAATGTTTTGGGAATGCAAAATATACACCCTGAAGTCCTTTAAGGCCTTTACCAAAGCATAGGCATGTTTTTCCATTATGTTGTATTTCAAGGGTGCATCCCTTAAAGCCTTGCTGGAAAAAGCAATAGGCTGTTCCTGTCCCTCTGGATTTTTCTGCAACAAGACTGTGGCCACAGTATGCTCTGAAGCAAAGGAAAAAATAAGGAAATCCTTTGAAAAGTCAGGGCTGATCAGGATGGGTGCTCGGGTGAGTGCATGTTTTACCAATTCAAAGGATCTTTTGGTTTCTACAGTCCACTTCACTCCTACTTATTTCTTGAGCATATTAGTCATGTTTCTAAGGAGCTCTACTAAGTTGGGAATAAACCTCCTCAAGAAGTTAATCTTTCCAATAAAGGACTGTAATTATTTTATGTTCCTTGGTTGGCTAATCTGTAGTATTCCCTCAACTCTTTTTGGATCTATTTTAATCCCCTTTTCTGATATAATATGGCCGAGGAATTTACCTTCTTGAAGGCCAAACACTGTCCTTTTGGGATTTAAATATAATCCAAACCTTCTGCACTTTTCCAGGACCTTTCTTAGATGTTTAAGGTGCTCTTCATCAGTTTTGGAATAAACTGTTATGTCATCAAGGTAAATTACAATGAATTGCCCTATCTCCTCTAAAAATGCAATGTCCATGGCCCTTTGGAAAGTGGCCCCAGCATTCATTAATCCAAAAGGAATTTTCACATACATGAAAGTGCCCCAAGGAGTGGTGAAAGCTGTCTTGAGTTGGTCTTCTGGGAGTACTAAAACTTGGTTATACCCTGAAAAACCATCTAACAGAGAAATCCTCTTTGAACCAACTACCCTTTGTAGGATGTGTTCCATTTTTGGTAAAGGGTAATTGTCCTTTAGGGAGGCCCTGTTAAGGTTTCTGAAATCAATGCACAATCTGATTTCTCTTGTCTTTTTCCTCACAACTACAAGGTTAGAAACCCAATTTGAAAACCTCACAGGCACTATGATTCCTGCCTGATACATTTTGTTGATTTCCTTTTCTACTGTAGGCAGTTGTATTGGATTAATTCAACACAGTTTTTTCCTAAAGGGTTTTTGGTTTTCTTTCAATGGGATCTTGTGTTGGATGATTTTTGTATTGTAGGCCTTTAAGTCTTCATAGCTCTAGGCAAACACATCAACAAACTCTTTAAATAGGTCGATGTATTTCTTTTTCATGTTTGCTGGCAAGGACCTAACTATTTTAATCATTTTAGCTTATCCTCTGTGCCTATGTTGCATTCCTTGATATCAAACTCTGTGTATTCTACAGTGGGTTTCTTTGCTACATCGTTAAAATTAAACAGGTCTTCTAAAGGTGCTAACCCCCTAGGTATGTTCTTGTCCTTTGACAACAATACCTCTATGTCTTCATTTTCTGCATCCTTGTACTCTTTAGTAAGAGTTCCAAGTTTTTTAGTTAACATGTTGATTTTTACGGAACTGGATAGTTTATCTCCCTCAGGGGACTCTTTGTTGAGGCAATTTTTGTCGGATTTAAAATGTGAATCAGATAACTCAAATTCGTTCCTGCCAAGCAGGAAATTCTCTATCTTCTTGTCACCCTCAAAGACCTGCCAATATTTTTCATTATCTGGCACTGCAGGTCTATATTTTGTTTGAAAGATGATCTGTTTATTACCAGGTGATTCTTGACATGAACTAGCAGCGCAGGCCAGCCCATTTGCAATTATGTTTTGACTCCTTGGGACAAACACGAGCTCATATTTTGTAAACGTGTTCAGGATATCTATGGCATTATTTCGGTATACCCTTAGTCTAGGATGATTAACGACATACTCTCCATTTAGTTGTTTGATGACTAATTTTGAGTCTCCCTAAACAATTATCTTCTTGGCTCCCAGTTCTTTCAATAGATGCAATCCTAGGATGAGAGCCTCATAATCTGCGATGTTGTTAGTGCATTTGAAATCTAGCCTGAAAGCATGGCTTTCAGAGTAATTGTTTTCAGTGTCGACCAACCATACCCCAGCTCCCGCACTCTTTTTAGTACAAGACCCATCAAAGTTCATGCACCATAAGGGATTTCTTGTCGGGCTAACATCGTTTTCATCCCTATTTCCTTGTTCATCATTATGTTCTATTCTGGGATCCACAACATGTTGTGCTGGGTCTCGTTCCTCAGGATTTTCATGGAGTTGAGCGTGAGGGGTAGTCTATTGTTTGCCATCTTGGCTTTGTTCACTCTGGTTTGTTGTTTTAATGCACTGTTCAGAAGTTTCTCTCTCGTTAACTTTCATATCTAGAACTGCCATCATTTCTAGATTAGGGGCCTCTAACTTGTTATCTGAGTCACTATGTTATGGCACTGACTCCTTTGTGGATTCATTATTGTAAAAGATAAATGAATCCAGGTCTGTATGGACATAATAAATGGGGGAATTTTCAGGCTTTTCTGAGCTACTGACCATGAATCTCATGTGTGCCTCTCTGTATAGTCTTCTAAGCTGGCTAAAGACAGGGATAGTGGCATATGTCCCATCCATATGTATGGTACCTTGCAGCTTGGCACCCCATGATATTGACAACAACATGCCATACTTAGGAGGCACATCAGCCACCACAACATCCATCACCATGTACTTGGCTGGGATTTGGGTCAAACTCACACAAAGGTCTTTGATTAGGCCAAAGCACTACACTCTTCTAGAATCAAAAGAATATAAATCCTTGTAAGGTCTGGTTATTTCTAGTCCTAGCCTTTCCATTATCACCTTTGGCATAAGGTTGTGCGAGGCTCCAGAGTAATGCATAACATTATGCCAGATTTTGTCATGAACGTTTAAACTCACATAAAAGGGAGGAACAGGTCCCTCTTGATATATACCTTCAATCTTAGGACCAAAAATGAGCTCTGGCTAGTCATCATTAAGACTGACTGTGTCATTATTATCATCAATATTTAAAGCCTTCAAAATTTGAGTCTTATATACATTCTGGGTAGCTAACTCAGGCAGGGGAACAGAGATTCTGATATTTGAAATTTCCTGCTCTAGGTTGAAAGGAATTGGTTTCTTTGAAGAACTTGTCTCAGCCTTACTAGCTGCCAATCTATAAGCAACATTAGCTTGCTGATTTATTCTATTCATATTTGAAAAAATGGTCTTAACAGGAGTACTAACTGAAGTGGTAGTACTACTAATTTCCGCACTCTGTTTTTCATTGTTTTGAGTGCCTTTCTCTCTACATTTATCAGAATTCACAGCCACTGTTTTATCCCTTTGTTTGAAAATTTTAGGCTTGGTTGTAGTGCTGTTTTGTGAAGATTTGTCAGAGGTTTTGGTGTTGGGAGTTTGTTGACTAGTTTTTCTTCTAAGGTCATATTCTTTTTGAGACTCTATGATGACATTTTCCATTTATTGAAAATAACTTTCATCATCATCTCTGTTGTCATCATAAGGGGTATGAAGACCTTGTTTTCTATCATAATGAATCTCAAAGTCATCATTATCTACCCCCAGCATGTTGATATCATCTTACTCTATTATCTCATCTGTTTCCTCAACCTCACTTATATAGTTTTGATGAAAGGGAGGGGTGATCTGTTGATAATCTTCCCTAGGTTTGTTTGGAGGTTGGTTCCTTCTAAAATTATGTTTATGGTTCTGGTTTTTGTTTTGAGGAGTAGTTTGGTTTTGACTGGCTTGTACTGTCTCAAGAATGCTCATTTTCTTCATCATTTCCTCCATCATTCTCTCCATTTTTGAGTTGGAAGTAGAGGGTGTAGATTCCTCTCTAAAGGACACTATTTTTTCATTTTTCATTCTCACTCTCTTCTCCATCAAGTTTACTTCTACAGCAAGAGCACCTTTTTTAATTTCTTCAAGAGTTGCAGGATCTCTCTCTCTCAGCTGATAGGCCATCTCAGGATCAAAACCTTCAGGAAATTTGTTTAAAGCTGAGCCTTGTGGAGGTTTTAGATCTGGGGAAAGTGCATTATATACACTATTAAATCTGGTACAATAAGCTTGTACACTTTCCCCCGTGTCTCTATGGAGGTTCTTGTAATCCGAAAGGACTTGGAGAGGGTTTTTCTTTACTTCCCATTTGTTTAAGAAGGTATGATGAAAGGCTTGGAGATCATTGATACTATGAGGGGTTAAGCCTTTAAACTATTTTTTGACTTCCCCTCCTAAGCTTTGAGTAAATAATCTAAGCTTGACAGAATCATCATCAATTTCATTTCGGTCAAAGTAGTCATTCATTTTATCCATATGTTGTGATGTAGTTGTAGCATTGCTAGCATCATATAATAGAATTTTGGACTGATAGTCCTGCGAAAGATTGACTAATGGTACAGGAAGGGCTAAGGGAGCATACCATGCTGCCATGATATGTGGTGGAGGTGGATTTACAAGAGGTGGATTAACAGGAAGGAAAGTGGGCTGAAGTGGAGTGGTTTAAACATGTAGGGTGAGCAGAAATGGATGGACCAGGAATAGATTGTTGAGCTGATCTTGGATGAGAGACACCTTAGTTGTGAAGGAAATGTGAATCAGGAAGTGTTGTTTCTCTGTTACTAGGATGTTCACTTTTTTTAGGAGATGAAAGTGAAGACTCAGAATCTAACTGATCTAAATCGTCAAGAGACCTAGTTCTAAAGGGATTCACTAAGTCAACTTGTGATTGTTGTAGAATTGAAAGATTTTCAGGAACTGAATTAGCTCTTAAGGGTGATCCGAAAACAGTTGATAATTTAATCCTAGGAGACCTCCTAAGGATACTTTCTGGATTTTCAACTATCTCAGGTGGATCAGGGTCAAGATAGGCTCTAGTGTGAGTCTTTCTAGAAGCCACTATGCTATGTTTTTTAGACTTAACTAAACAAGAAAATTGTTAACTAGATATGACAATCTGTGAGCAGTTTAACTGATCTTTTTCTAAGAGAAATTTAATCCTAAAGCCCTCTTACTAAGTTTGAATGGTTTTATAATGATTACGGGTCCTCCCATTGGAGTCTTAAGGTCTGCAGGGTTGTGAAGTCGCCAAGTGGAAGTTTTTAGCTCTTTTGGAGGCAAAAGGTGTTATGGTCCACTACCATGTTTTATTGAATATCAATGTGAACTATTTTTGGATTTTTTTTAAGTTCTAGTGATCGTTAAGAATATGCTAACTCTGTTTCAAAACTTAGCTACGGTTATGAGACAAAGACAATCTACTCTTATAGCTAATCTAGCTGATTTTTCAAGGTTAGATAAAGTCTTATGAGAATACTAGGGTTTTCCTAGTTTGTCACTAACTCAAACAAGTTTCATCATGATTACCATTCTTTGGTAGTGCTTGAAAAGGCTACTTTCTACTCACAAGGTTTTATGAAGCGTTTAAGGGAACCTAAGGTGAAAATTCAATTGAGTTCCCCAGTGGAGTTGCCATTATGTTGGGGTTCCTATGTTTTGGCCATTGACAAAAACCAAAAGATAAGACAACATCAAACCACTTTGGGATTCAAGGATCTAGCCCTCCTGAATCCGGAGAGGGATCTCTCTATGAATGAGTTTAAAGATGTGATCTTTAAATCCTGAAATGTGATTTTAGGCTAGTTATGAAGAGCATGGGTTTTGTTTGTTTTTTTTTGGTTGGACAAAGACATGATGAAGGTAGGGGCAATTCAAAATAAAGGGTGAAGATGTCTTCAAGTGAAGGAATGATTCGGTTGACAGAAAAGGCAAATATAGTTATAACCCATTGGGCTATGGAGTCATAGGAGGATTTTAATTGAACAAAAAGTTTCAAGAAGGATCAATGGGGCAAGTCACTTATGTCAAAGGGTCTCTTAAGTTGATTTTATGGAATGAAACAGATAGGAAATAGAGAGAAAAACAAATGAAGAACAGTGAACAGCCTAAGATCAAGTAAGTACTTTCAAACTATCTTGCTTCGGCATGTACTTAAGGAAAAAAATAAAAGTATTCTGAGATCAGGTAAGTGCTTTTAAAATAGCCTACATTGAAGTAGTTTTAGTTAGAAAATATTTAAAAATAGTTCGAAAAACTTAAGATCAGGTAAGTGCTTCTAAAGCTTTCAGTAAGAGTAGGGTACTGTTGAGAGTAAATCCTAGCTCTATGTTTGCTACTCTTTACCAGAGAAAGTGAACAGAGTGAAAACATTAAAGAAAATAACAATTGACAGTGAGGAACACATCACCATTGACATAAATCAGGATCCCATAAATCAACAGCTTGTATTTGATGTTCAAACCAGTTACAATCAGCAAGCTCGGTGGGTCTCTACAACTTTAAACGTCTCATATTAGCTTATGTATCTTCAATTTGCACACAGGGCATCAATAGCTTCAGAAACAATTACATGCATTCAGAGGTCCAGAAACCAACATTTTCCCATCTTCTATTGAAGTATTTATAGAAGAATGAGGGGGTGGGAGGATTTCCCAGGGGTCAAGTATCATTAATTATGTAATCAGTGCAATTCCTGGCCTTTGGGAACCAGGAAAGGCATAATGCGGGAATGTGATCATTTCTAATTCTCCTTCATAACTCTGTTTCTGCCTTTCGAGGCCTAATTATCGAAAAGGATCCGCTTCTGGGTTGTTCTTAATCTTTAAAAATAGTTTTGCCGACAATTTATGGATAAGATCTTTGATTTGCATTAATTGTTCAGTTGTCTTTAGGCAACACCTCTTGTTCTGGTAGTGATTAAAACTTTTTTGATTCCTGTGAAACTGCGGGTGTCTATAGGATTTGGAGAGAGTTCGATTTGCCTCTGCTTATGGCGGTGGAGGCTTTCTCGGCTTGACAGATGTCTTCGTCTTCTCCTAAAACACCTTTAATTTACTTGAGATCTCTATTTTAGGTCTTCAATCTCCTGTTCTGGTTCGTTCTGACTTCGATACTGATACTCTCTAACTGGAGCTTTATTAACTATGTTTTTTTGGTGTGCAGGGCTGTACAGGGATCGAATGGCATCAATGCTTCATGAATCATTGATAAAACGTGAATTTTAAACCCTTCGAATGATTTCTCTGGTGAATCAAAGGTGGGAGGATTGTCACCCTCAGCCTGTGAATTTTCTTCAGCATGGCGGAAAAACCATTAAATCTTGCAAAAATACAAACAAATGTTATAAAATCCTGCATGTGTAGGTTTAATGCTTCAGAAGGCACGTGGAGGGAGCATGGATGTTGGATGGCATCATCCAACGGTCGAGATTGATCAGAGGAATTCAAAGGGAAGGCGGAAGAAGAATTTAAACCTGAGCCGTCGATCGCGCAAAGATCAACGGTCGGGAGCGAGGGCGGAAATTCAAAGCAAAGGAATCAGGGTGATGAATTGTGGGTCATCGAACTGCAGATCAGATCGGTGGTGGAGATGCTTTAATGACCGCACTGTATCTTGGTTAACTGTCGGGCTTCTTTGGCGAGCGATCACCATCTGATGAGCGGCCTTAGATCGGATGACGCACATCAATATCATGCCCACTCCACGTCTGAAATTTAATGCGTGATGAACGGTGGTTTTGTGAATAGTGGCGAGGCCACGCTTCAGCTGGTGTATGGAATCGCTACAAAATAAAAAAAACCGCCCCGCTCTCAAAAGCGGTGTGATGGATACTGCGTGGTTTTTGCGACGGTGAGTGGATGGCAGGGACCACCGGGCGATGGATTGCGCGCGATCGATCTGTGGATCAGATCGACGGTGGAGATTGACTGAAAAATTGCACCAGCGGAAATTTTATAATATAAAAAACTGGCAAATTTATATAGATGAAGGTTTAAAATATTAACTTATAATGCGGCTTGGCGCCCGACTACGAGACCTTGGGTTATATGGAGAGTCATGTGGCTAGGGGTTAAAGAGGAGGGGCTAATCACCATTGGACAACGCGATAAGCACTTAGAAGGCTAGCGCTTGGTTCTAGCACCAAGGCGTATGGAGCGAAAATAACTAAAGACTTAGCCCAAGGGGGCTTAAACCTTTACACCAAAACATTTATTTTCTGATGAATTTTTCAATGTTTTTCAAGGGTTCTGAGAGTTTTGACATAGTTTACAACGGAGTTTTAAACTATGCAAGGTGGATTTTTATGAAGGAGGAAATGGAACAAAGGAAAGATGAGGAATTTTATGCAAAAAGAGGAAGAAAAATGAAGGTCAGTTCTGAGATGGAAGGAAAAGGAAAATGGATTTTTTGCAGCAGTCTTTCTCTTTGAAATCAACAGTATTTTCTGGGCTCTGAAATGGAAATAGTAATGAAAAAATTTGAAATAGAGGAGATGATGTCTTCAAGAGGCTTCAAGAGATAACATTTGTGCATAAAAATTGTTTCTTGAAGGCTCCAACAATGTTTTGGCCACCTTTTGATAGAACAAATTTTATAGGTGGCCAATAGTAGGGTCCATTGAAAGTATGTAACATGGGTACTCCTTGGATGAGTAATTAAATTTTTCATCCAACGAGCACTCCCGCTGAATTTTGAGTAAAAACTTTGGGAGATAAGTTGAAAATACAAGTTGAAAAAGTAGTTTTTTCTTTTTTCTCTCTAAAATTTGATGATGTCATCAAATATTACTTTATGATTTCCACTATTATTTTATAATTTCCTTAGTAGGCCTATTTTAAACCTCAAAATTACCCTAATGCATAGTTTCCTCTCTAGAATGTATAGAATGGCCTCTAGCTATGTAGCTAGATGCCTCTCCTAATCAATGAGTCTCGAAGTGGCAACCATCTGCTGTCCAAGAGCCTCTTCTCTGCATGAGATATATGAAGTGTAGTGGTTCCTTCCCCAAGTGGAAAGTACCAACTCATAAAATATCTCTCCAACCCATGCTACATGGAGTGGGTTGTGTCTCTCCGTGCTCCGATCCTTGGCCCTGGTGGCCTTGCTTGATCTAAGCATCATCTCAACACTATGAAAAGTAGGAAATAGAGACATATGGATTGACATGTGAAATGTCAAACCATACTCTCCCAATTGAAGCCACCACAACAATGCCTCTTGCTTCCACATCACACCATCATCATACCAAGTATGGCATCCATACCCTCTCAAGAGAAGCTACCGCAACAATGCCTCTTGCTGCCACACCAACCATCATCATTCCAAGTATGGTGGCCATAGTCTCCTAACAAAATCCAACTCAACAAGGCTTCCTATTTCCATCCCACGTCATCATTATGCAAGGTATGTGAGAATTTCAATCCATATTCTCTCAAGAGTAACTAGTGCAACAATGACTCTTGGTGCCACCCCACATCATCATAATGCAAAGAATGAAGCAATGATATATTGATTGACATGTAGAATGTCACACCAGACTAACATAGCCAGGATTCCTGCTGCCACGTCATATAAGTATCATGCAAAGTCCCAAACAATAACATACCCATTAACATGTGATATGTCATGTGATGGCCAAACTCTCTCAAAATTAACCAGCACAACCATGCCTCCTACTGCGGCATCACACCAGTACTATGCAAGCCATGGACCATAAAAATGTGAAATGCTAGGTGGTAACCATACTCACCCAAGAGCAGCTAGCGCAACAATGCCTCTTGTTTCCATGTGTCATAGATTTTCACGTAACTTTCCAGCCACTTTCTCATCATCTTGATCCATCCATCCAACTGTGGGTAGTGAATCATATCATGCACTAGCTCTGTATCCACCCAATGGAGAAGCTCTCACCAAGAAATGCTCATAAAATAACTATCCTCATCACTATCTATGGCCTTGGGAAGACCATGAAGCATGAAGACATTCTAGAAAGATAATATGGTCATGGATGAAGAGATGTACTGTGTGAAAATGTCAAAGCAATGTGCATACCTCGACAACAGATCAATGTCGACAATACCATCCTCCACAACCCGATGACAATATTTTCACTCCATGATATGTCAAAGTGCATCCTCCTTGAGGTCTCTCTATGAGAACCTCTCTTTGATGGCCTGGTAGAACCTACGAGGTTCTAAATATTTTGCATGCATAAAATTCTCTTTGAGCTGTGAGGTGCTAATCAAGAAGGCTTTGTCCTGATAATGGAAGATGTTATCCATTACATGATGTCTACCATATACCATTTGCACATCCAATGCTTCATAACTGAAGCGGTCATCAAAATTCTCAAATAATAACTGGGCCCTCAAATCATCACTGGTCCTTAGTGACAATGCTGCTGATCTCCATGATAGTGCATCTGTTTTCTCATGGCCCTCTCCATACAAAATGTTGAACTCATAGTCATGCATTGCATTGATCCACCGTTGTTGCCTCCTTTGCAACTGCTCCTCCTTAAAAAGATGCCTGAGACTATGGTGGTTGGTCTTCACCCGAAATCAAAAACTGTCGGAATTTGACAGATGCATGCATAATGGCCAATATCACTTTGGTATAAATAGAATATGATAGCTCATGCGATAGTAAATTCTGGTTCTCGAATTCTATTGTATAACTTCCCTGCATTAGAAGAATGCTAATCCCATCCTTAGAAATTCCACACTCCAACACAAAGTGTTGTGTGCAGCTCAACAATGTCAAACTGGGATAGCTATACACCTTCTCCTTCAACTAGTCAAGGGTCCTCTGTGCAGTGATAGTCTGCTGCTCCAAATCAGAAATGTGCCCTAACCCTTGGTCATGTAATTGCCTTGATGGCCACCCCACAAATCTTCATTTGATGTGCTGAAATAATATGGGGTGGAAATGTTTGCATACCTTGGAATAGCTGATGCTTGGGAACATCTTGCAAAGCTACAAGAGTTCCTCCAACCGGTGCAATTGCTTCTCCAACTGTTGGTAATGGTGATGGCTTCTCCTCTACTACAACACCAACGCTGGTATCTTCTTCTTCTTCCTCATTGATAAGATTTGGATCAAGGACCTAAGTGATAGATCAAATTTCAAAGTGTTCTAAAGTGTGTCGAACCTGAGCGAACATATATATTTATTTTTCCTGATTCTAGTGCTACTAATGGTTCAAAAAATCGACACCGTACGAAGAAGTTTTTAACCCGATTTGAAAAGTCCAGTAAACTATAATTTTTGACCTTTGACCAAGTTTGAATGGGAATTTGAATATTTAGAAAAAATAATATTCCAAGGAATATTCCTAGAATATTTCTGGAATATTCCTTAGAATATTCCTCTCAGTCCATTTACAGGATGACAAATGGCACAGTTCTATTGGCCGATGGGTTATACGTTGTGGTTTCAGCCAATCACAGACCGCCATGTGGCTGGCCTGTAGGTCGCCACGTGGCCCAAGGAATTTGTTTAAAATTTTTGGTCGGGGACATGACTCGACCCTGCGACCTCCGACTGCGCATGCCAAAGGCTTTACCGTCTCGTCTAAGCAATGGTTCTTAGCTACTATGGTGGACTGGTGTGATTTAACGTTTAACGATTTCGTGTTTGGGGGAGCAGAGGGGAAAACCCCTCCCCATAAGTCCTTAGCCCTTGCCTAAGGGCTTAATGTCGACAGAAAATCCAAAACATCAACCATTTTTTAACATTCACATGGTGATGTTTAAAGTTAAATGTCAGTGGTCCATCAACAAATCCGTGAAGTTTGTGCTAACCGCCAATGAAGACCGCGAGGTTTTGGGCCATCTGGCCACCCCGACGGTTAGAATTATTTCTAATGGTTAGTCACTGGCAGAAATGTAGCAGTGCTCCAAATTTTCGGATTTTTTTTTTTTTTTTTGGAGTTTAACTGTAGTTGCTCCATTTTTAGTGGCGCTGATTTAGGGGTAACTAGACAAAATTTGTTTAGGCTCTACCTTGAGCTAGATTCAACCATTTTGGGAGTGTGAATAGCCAATTTCGACTTCATTGGAAATTATAGACTCATTGGTGAGGGTTTCAGAGGCATAAAATGACTTCTTAGTGAGGTTTAGCTTCAGATAAGTTCTAAGGGCTATTAGGGCCACTAGGGGCCAGCAGCAGTTTGAGGCCTAGCGAGGATAATCAGAGGCCATTCTCAGCAAACCAATAGTCTATTCTGAATATATTTAACCTTATGAATCCAATGATGGGGTTTGAAGAATCATTTAGAGATTTTTTAAGGCCGATATGCTTCATATAATTTCCAGGGGCCACTAGGGCCACTAGGTGCCAGAAGGAGAATGAGGCCTATCCAGAGAAGCCAATATCCATTCTCAGCAAAAAAATAGTCATTTATGACTGTAATGAGCCTTTTGAATCCAATGAAAGGATTTATAAAATATTTTGAATAATTTTGAAGGCCTATATGCTTCATATATGTTTTCAGTGACCCTAGAGCCAAGGGGTGCCACGAGGTCTTGGAGGCATGACCGGAGCAGTCAGAGGCCAATTTCAACGAATGAATAGTATATTATGACTATTTTGGACATTATGAATCCATTGAAAGGATTTTAAGAGCCATTTGGACACTTCTAAATGTCGAGAACCCATAGGGAAGTTTCTAGCAGCCCAGGGCCAACAATGGATGGAGGCATAGATTGGGAAGCCAGAGCTCTTTTTGAGCAAATGATTAGTCTATTTTGGATGTATGATGTGTGTTGAAGATAGTAGGTGAGGCTTTAGGGATGGAAAATTATTTCTTAAGGAGTTAGTGCCATAGTGAAGCTCAAGGAAGCTTAAGGCACCAATAAAAGATATCAAGTCTAAGAGAACCTAGTTCTTTCTTTAGAGTGATGACAACCATTCTAGGGGTATGATGATATTCTAAAAAAAATGGTACATTCCAAATAACCATTGGAGTAAATTATATACTTGTAAAAGAATTGATTCATCATAATCCCAAAGATCCAATTCAGTTGAAAGCCCATGATATTCAGGTGAACTCCTTTATTAAATTTGTTGTTATGTGTCAATGCCTATTTGTTGCACTTTACGGTTGTGGTACATGTTTCATATCAGCAAAAACAAATTTTCTTAAAGCACTTAAATAGTTAAAAAAAATACACCTGTTTCAAGTATGAAATTATGCACAGTCATGTATAAGCACGATCATTTATTTGTTTAACTGAGTGGGAGGTGCTTGCACATAATAATTTCAAGTTATCCACCCATTTTCAGATCAGTTTGGTATCAGAGGACTAGGTTGCTTGATTGATAGAGCACTAGCTTGTTTGTTTGACTTGAAAGGTGTGTAAAAGTGCAAAGAATATTATTGTTTGCAAATTGACTGATGCTTACAAGTTTGAGTTTTCTTGAGGTGAATGAAAGCTACAGTTAGCTAAGTCCAGAAGAGGACAAGAAGGAAGAAGGTTGAAGGCATCTTCCTTACCCAAAGGACCTCAAGGACACACTTGAAGCACAAGAGGAATTGTTTGCAAAAGGCTGCTTGAAGAAGAGCTTGACTCTACAACCATATCGTTTAGAAGCTTTTTCAAATTGTTTTAAAGTTTTTTAATTTTTTTTGAATTTATTTTGTTCATTTACATAATTATGACAACTTCTTCAAGTGAGGTTTCAAAATCCTCATATTTCACAAGATTCTTTGATGAAGAAATGAAGCGAGAATTCTACATCCTGAAGGATATGGTGCAGATTCTATATGAAGATAGAAGGGAAGTCACTAGACTTCATGAGAAATTGGTTTATATGAAGAAATAGAAAGAAGGACTTCTTCAAAGAAAGCATGAGATGGAGATGCAGCTCCATCAATTCCAAGAGGCCTTAACCAAGAACATGCTTGAAGCAGAGGTAAATCACACAAATTTGTCTTCAGTTTCCTCTTCAGATAGATGTGTAGGCTCACTTGAAAAGAAAACTAGAGGTATAGGGTCCAAGTTGATGTTAAAAATGGGCATGATTGATCCTATTATGGTTGAGGAGAGGCCTAAGAAGTTTGGTCTAGGCTTTGTTCAATCATATGGTGAAAACTTCAATGCCATGAAGGAATTTGAGACAACTTGAAGAAGAACTTTTGTTCCAAGTTCTAAACCACAAACATGTCATGTTTGTTTTCAAGTTGATTTCCATTGTTTTAAGCCTATGTTGCAGCATGATGTGTGTAGACATGCATCTTATGGCGAGCATGAGAGTTCATACAACTATCAAGACATGAACAATGATGTTAGTCTTCAAAAGAAAGCTGGAACCTCTACTAGTTCATCTCCTAAAGAAGGTAAAAAAGATTAATATGCAAAGAAACATTTGAGGTATATTTATTCCCATAGTCAAGTTGATTATGTTTATGATAAGCATGGAAATTTTGTATGCTTGAATGGAAGAAAGAGTTGTTGTTCCTATTGTGGTATGGGTAACCATGAGGTTTCGAGATGCTGGAAGAGATTGAAGGCATACATGAAACAGTTGAAGCGAAGGAAACTTGCTCAATAGGCTCAAAAGACTTGCACACATTACCAGAAGAAGGGACATTTTATTTCCTGATGTTGGAAATTGCAGGAAACTAATCATCCCAAACACATGAGCAAGAGGATAAAAAGACTAGCAAAAGTGGAACCAAAGATTCCATCATTGATGTGAGAATAGATGTTTCACATGAAGAAGATTTTCAGCAGCAAAAATCGCCATGGAAGTGGCTTGGTAAGAAGTGGTTTGAATTATTAATTTGGTAAGACATACATTCATTTGTACATATGAAAATTTTAGTCATGTATGCATGTATTTCTATTGTAATCTCACGTTTTTTTGAGCCACCTTGGATCGATGATCAAGGATTTGATGTTTAGTTACCTTCTCTAAATTTCTCGCTAGAAATTTATGGGTGAGTTCAAGGAAGACACAATTCTTGACAGGAGGACAAGAGAATCCAAGAAGGAAAATGTTGAATATCTTTGAGAGTTAGGCTCAAAGGCACTACGCCATGCAAGGCAAGTGTATGGATGGTGAAAAAGTGAGGGTGTTGTACTCTCATCTATTGAACAAATCAGGTAATCAGTCTTTTGGTGTCGAAAATATTCCCAATGGGGAGGTGTGATCAGATTTGGATCAAGGACCCAAGTGATAGCTCAAATTTCAAAGTGTTCTAAAGTGTTTTGAACCTGAGCGACCGGATAGATCTCATCTTCCTGATTCTGGTGCCATGAATGATTCGAAAAAACCGACAGCATATGAAGAAGTTATCGCGATTTGAAAAGTTTAGTAAACTATAATTTTTGACATTTGACCAAGTTTGACTAGGAATTTGAATATTCAACAAAAATAATATTCTAGGGAATACCCCTAGAATATTTCTCTGAATATTCCTTGGAATATTCTTCTCGGGCTAATTACAGGATGACAAATGGTGCAGTTCTATTTGAAGATGGGTTGTACGTTGTGGTTTCGCCCAATCACAGGCTGCCGCATGGTAGGCTTGGAGGCTGCCACGTGGCCTAGGAAATTTGTTTAAAATATTTGTTTGGGGACAGGAGTCGACCTCGCGACCTCCAACTGCGCACGCCAAAGGCTTTGTTGTCTTGTCTAAGCAATGGTTCTTAACTACTATGGTGGACAAGTGTGATTTAACGTTTAATGATTTCGTGTTTGGGGGAGTGGAGGGGCCAACCCTTTGGGCTAACCCCTCCCCAAAAGTCCTTAGACATTACCCAAGGGCTTAACACCAATAAAAAAATCCAACCACCAACTATTTTGTAGCATTCACATGGCGATGTTTAAAGTTAAATGCCAGCAGTCCGTCAACAAATCCGCGCAGTTTGTGCTAACCGCCAACGAAGACCGTGGGGTTTTGGGCCATTTGGCCAACTCAATGGTTAGAATAATGCTAACAGTTAGCCACTGGAGGAAATATATTAGCACTCCAAATTTTTGGATTTTTTCTATTTTTGGAGTTTAACTACAGTTGCTCCATTTTTAGTGGAGTTGATTTAGGGGAAACTGGACAAAATCTGTTTAGGCTCTATGTTGAGCTAGATTGGACCATTCTAGGAGTGTGAATAGTCAATTTCGGCTTTCTTTGACATTCCAGACTCATTGGTGAGGGTTTCAGAGCCATCATAGGTATTTTGAGCGAGGTTTATCTTCAGAGAAGTTCTAGGGGCCACTAGGGCCACTAAGGGCCAACAACAGTTTGAGGCCTAGTTAGGGTAGCCAGAGGCCACTCTCAGCAAAAAAATAGTCGATTATGATTATATTGAACCTTTTGAATCTAATGATGGGGTTTTCAGAAGCATTTGGAGACTTCTGAAGGCCTATACACTTCAGAGAAGTTCCAGGAGCCACTATGGTCACTAGGTGCTAGCAGGAGAATGAGGCCTATCCAGAGAAACCATTATCCATTATCAGCAAACCAATAGTAATTTCTGACTTTAATGAGCCGTTTGAATCCAATGAAAGTATTTTTAGAATATTTTTAAGACTTTTGAAGGCCGATATGCTTCAGATAATTTTCAGTGACCCTAGAGGCAGGGTGTGCCACCAAGTGTTGGAGGTGTAACCGGAGCAGCCAGAGGCCAATTTCAACGAATGAATAGTATATTCTAACTATTTTTGACATTTGGAATCCATTTAAAGTATTTTCAGAGCCATTTTGAGACTTTTTAAGGTTGATAAGCCATAGGGAAGTTTCGGGAAGCCTAGGGCCAACAATGGATGGAGGCCTAGATTGGGAAGCCTAAGCTCTTTTTGAGCAAATGATGAGTCTATTTTGGATGTATGATATGTGCTAAAGATGGTAGGTGAGGTTTCAAGGAAATCAAATTATTTCTTAAGGATTTAGTGCCATAGTGAAGCTCGGGGAAGCTTAAGGCACCGACAATAGAGATCAAGTCTAAGGGAAACTAGTTCTTTCTTCAGAGTGAAGGCAACCATTCCAGGGGTATGATGATATTATAAACCCAATGGTACAGTCTAGATAACCATTGGAGTTAAGTATATACTAGTAAAATAATTGATTCATCATAATTTAAAAGAGAAAAATCAATTGACATGGGCTCAAGGAGACATAGCCCACGATATTCGGGTGAAATCCTTTATTAAATTTGTTTTTATGTGTTGATACTTATTTTATTCACTTTATGGTTGTGGTACATGTTTAATATCAACAAAAAAAAAAAATTCTTAAAGAAATTAAACAATTAAAAAACATACACTTGTTTCAAGTATAAAATTCTGCACAGCCATGTATAAGCATGATCATTTATTTGTTTAACTGAGTGGGAGGTACTTGCGCATAAGAATTTAAATTTATCCACCCATTTTCATATCACTCATGCACCTCCTAAATAATTAATGATACTCTCAATGTTGAATGGTCAGGACCATCTTGCAAAGATGCAAGGGCTCCTCCAATTCGTGAAATTACTCTTTCTTCTGCTGCTATTGGTGGTAGTTGATCTCCTCCCGGTGTATCAGTGCTGACATCTCCATTTTTGTCATACACTTTTTCTTTATTGTCAGAGAATGTCCCAATGTAATGTGCCTTTGATTTTCTTCTATCAAACCTCTCTACCAATCTTTGAGTGAACTTTGCGTACGCAGACACCCTTGCATGTTTCAATATGTCGTACCACCAGTCATTTTCTTCACCCCCAAGGTTTAGCACTACAATCTGAATAGCCTCTACTCCTGCTACTTGGTGTAGCTAGAAGAATGCATCTAAATTATCCATCCAATAATTTTTTGTGCTTGTGGATGACCCATCGAATCTAGGTAGAAAGAATATATTCTGTATGTGCCCTCTTCTTCTATTGTTGCTACGGGGTCTTTGGTTTTCTTTGATCTAGAAAAATGGTTGGAAATTCATATTCTATTTGAATGCTCTAGATTGATATCTATACTCTACAATATAATCACTGAGTCTCATGCTCCATATATTCTTCATCTCCATGCCATTCATTTCCTTTTGCAAGGAAAGTGGGCATAGTAGGGCACTGTGGAAATTTCTGCACTGCCGGTTTCTTATACCACTGATAGGAAGTGCTCAGAACTTCTCCGTTCTGAAACCCTCTTGAGGTTTCCTTTTACCTTTTGCTTCTCATTTCTTTGATCTCCATGGTGATATCCTGCATAGATCTGAAGAGAAGTGTGTCAAAACTCAATCCCTCCTCCATTGTAGACTTATTCTTTTTCTGCTTCTTCTTCTTATTCCTCTGAAATGCCCATCAGATGAGCCAAAGATCATGCTCTCATACCACTGTAATATCCCAAAATGGGAGAAATAGGAATATAGAACATATGCACAATTCCAAATCAGAATAAAACATATAAAACTGGAAAATTCTAGAATACATCAAAACATCACACATATTGGCAGAAATAGCTTAGCCATATAATTATGTATCAACAGCAAATGGATATACACAGTGCTCCAAAAATGGATGCACTCAATCCATCCAAAGATGGTTGAAACAAATCTACTGAAAACTAGCACTAGAAAGTAAAAACTTCTGCTACTGCTGCTGTGAATAATATATGTGTTTGAGAGGATGTTGGAGTGCTCAAAAATATCTAGGATTTCAATGACAGATTCTACTCGAAAAACCTAGAAAAATACAGAACTGGTTTGCCCAGATATTGAGTTTGGAATTTCGGCCCTTTTTGGGTTCCACACTACACCCCTGTTGGCTGAGTTATGCACTCCCTGGAGACAACTTCTAATATGGGGCTGAAAGAATGATCTATCAAATACAATAGAACCCACTCAATTGACTAACTAAAGGGATGGTCCCTTATCCCGATTGCCAAGATCAAAACTTGAGATCTAGCTTCTGCATTGAATATGTAGTTGTTGCATGCACAACCGTTGGGAAATATTGCATTGTATGGGAGGGTTGATGATGTAGCCTACTAATAGATAATACAATTTTGATCCCAGGCTTCTAAAATGATCCCTCGAGTGAAGGATTAATCCCTCACAATATTCCAAGCTGAGTTTCTTGAAACTTCCTTTTCCCCTCAAACCCTCACGACAGAATTATGCAATTTCTATAGGAAATGTTGCTGCATAGGAGAATAGTTTGATGGCCTAATCTCGGATATGAAAATTATCTCCTATAATATTTCAATGGATCCACAGTGTGAAGGGTTAATCCCTCCATATGTTTCTCAACTGAATTACTGAGAACAACCTTCCAAATCTCAACCCCAAGTTCAGGAATGCGTAATTCCTGTAGTTGGAAGTGTAGATGAGAGTGGTTGAAAGTGGCATTGATTTTCGGATGATGAATGTTTCCCAAGAAAAAATTCCTAGAGTAGGCACTCAAAGCCCCCCATGGGTAAGGCTGGGATTCCTGCTCGAGAGCACCTGGTGCTAAACAGCACAACCGACTTAGCTAAACAGCTAAAGCGTGCAAAGAAATGTCTTACGACACTCAACAATAAAAATCTAGACTCCTCTCCTTTACTAACCTCATCTTCCTTTTATGGTTTTGAGCCTTCCCTAGCCTTGGCCCACCTCATAAATAAAATTCACATGTGGCCACTAGCCTCCATAAAGACTGTGTTGTCCTCCACTCTTTCTTCATTTTTATGCTGCTCCACTACTCCATAATGCTACTCCACTACTAAACTAACCCACATTCACACTATAGAGGTGGATTTTATTCATATACTGGGTTTATGGGTCCCTCCACCCTTTTATTTACTTAACTAAATCAGAAAATTAAGAACTCTAATATTACAATTAGCTGATGGAAAATTCGGAACATTACATTGAGTGGAATGGCAGTGGGGGATTGGATTTAAATGATGTGGTCGATGATATCATCATCATCATGTTGATCCCCTCTAAGAATAATAGCTATGGTACAAATGGAGTAGGGTGTGGTATTGTACACTTCATCTTCTTCTTCTTCATCCTCCAACCACAAGGGTAGGCCATGGTTAATGGAAGGCTAGGTAGGAGGATATAATTCTAGATGTTTGGACAAAGGACCATTCTTTATAGTAATGTTTTCAGTCGTACAATTGATATAAGCATAGACAATGGCTAACCGAGGTCTTCCTAAAATGATAGGATATCCATTAAACTTTGTTTTTGGCTAGAGGACCAAGAAATATGTGTGGTACTCCCAGGAGTCAATCAAGACCATAACATCCTCAAAAATTTCTTCTAGAGCTATTGTGGATCTGCATGCAAGTTATAGAATAGTGGTGGTATTTCTCAAGGCTCCTTGGAGGTTGATCTTAAGCATACTTTCCTTGTTCATCACATTGATGGCAGCCCCAAGATCAATCAGAGTGTGGGGTAATATGACACCATCAATGTGTACATCTACTACTGGACTTCTAGGGTCCATGTACTTTAGGAAGATCACCCTTCCCAACATTAGGTTAGACAATTGTACCACAAAATTGATATTATGGGTGTCTTTCTTCTTTCTCCCAGGATTTTTGAATCATTTTTCCTTGATGAGCCTATTGTAAATAGGGACATCCTTAATCGCATGGAGAAGGGGTATTTTCACATACATATTCTTCATTTCTCCCAGATTGCTCTGAGTATTTCTCTTTTCCTTTTCCTCCTCAACCTCTATAGGTGGAGATGGAGGATGAATGTGTCGGAGTAGTCTTCCATACCTGAGGTTATTTTCATGTATCTCCATAGAATAATATGGATAGGATGTTTCTCCACTGTAAAATTGTTGTGCTTGTTTGTTGTTTGGGTTCGGATTGGGATGGGCAGGCATCTATGGAAACTTAGGTGGAGCAGAGTGAGTGAGCTGATGTTGAGGTTGGGGTGGATGAAGTAAAGCAAGTGGTTGGTTGTGTTGGGGCCTCCACCCTTGTGGTGAGTTTCTCCAATGGGGTGGTTGAGGAACATACTACTGGAAGGGTTGATTCATAGGTTAAGGGTAATATGGAGGGGTATAAGGCCAAGTAGGAGGTGCAGGACATGATGGAGGAGTTGAGGCATACCAAGACCGAATAGGTGCATTCTAGTTTTCATGGTAGTAGGAGTAAGGTGCACCTTGCATGCCCTGCTGATATGTCTGAGTCCCTTGAGGCCTTCTCTGATTTATGAAACAGAGTTGCGTTGGTACCCCTTCCCCACCTTGATATACAACTTTGAGACCAGGTAAGGAGGTATACTTATCTGTGGCATGATTCTCTTCACAGACTATGAAAACCCTTATGACATTTAGTGGAAATTCATTTCGAGGGTGTTTTCTACTACATCTAGGGCAAAGGATAACTATGGCCCTTTCTGCTTCCTCTTATTTCATCTTGATCTGCATTCTATCCATTTGCAAGGCAAAGGTGCACAACATCTCACTTTTGAAGTCCTTCAACATATTTCCAATATCATGCTTGATGGATGTGGAAGAGGAAGGGGTGTTGGTCATGCTTTGGCTAGTTCCACCTTTCTTCCTAGTTTCCCCAGATTGGTTTCTAAAGAAAGTTTTGATGTCCTCTCATTAGGGGAATTTTGAGGTCTAAAATGGGCCTCCTAAGAAAAATGTACAACCCAAATAAAATTTATAGAAAACAATAGGATTCAAGATGATGGTGTCAACTATGGGGGATGATTCACCATTTTTTAAGTAAAAGGGTAAACATATTAAAAATAATAAAATAATAAAACTAGGTTTTCAACTCGTATTTTCAACTTATCTCCCAAAGTATTTACTCAAATTTTGAGTGGGAGTACTAGTTGGATGCAAAATTTCATTCATCATCCAAGGAGTACCCATGTTGCATACTTTTGACGGACCCTACTACACTCAAAATGTTAAATACATGAAAAAACGTGAATGCAATAACATTTTTCATGTATTTCTCATTTTTCATATAGAAGGATTCATTGAAAGTATGCAACATGGGTAAACCTTGGATGAGGAATTATTTTTTTCATCCAATGAGTACTCCCGCTCGAAATTTGAGTAAAACAATTGGGAGATAAGTTTAAAATACTAGTTGTCAAAGTAGTTTTTTCCTTTTTCCCTCTAAAATTTGATGATGTAATAAAAATTTATTTTATTATTTCCACTGTTATTTTATAATCTCCTTAGAAGGCCCATTTTAGACCTCAAAATTCCCCTAATGGTTATCACCAAATTGAGTCCCGTTGAGCTGCTTCAATGGTAAACTTAGAGTAACTATTTGAAACCAACTTGTAACTGGAAATCAGCCTTTCTAGTCTGAGAGGGCTCTCTCAAAATAATAAATGATATTCAATGAGTAATATTGAAAGTAGATTGATAAATCTGAATTGGATTGAATGTGTTGTTTTTGTGTAGGTGAAATATGTAAAGGGTTTAATATCATTGAGCTTATGGAGTCAATAGGAAAAATAAGTCACAAGTCAAATTATCTCATGGAAGATGAGGCAATTGTATTCTTATTAAACCACACATGAAGGAAAAAACAATAAGCTATATGCATATAGGAATTTGGAGCATGTCACCATGAATTCCAAGTGATTATACATAAGCAAACTAATAAAACATGAAAAAACAACAAACTAGGTGTATAAAGGAAGTTGGAGCACGTAATCATGAATTCAAAGTGATTATAAAACTAGAACACTTGAGAGAAATTAAAAGAATGATATAACAAACTTACATAAGAATACAGAGAAGAATATCAGGTCTTAAATAGGCATGTTGCAACTGTATATTTCTGATTATCAAAATATTACAACAGTGGTAGTATCAACTAATATCCCAGCCCCTTATAACTATAAAAATATCTCATTTATAGAGTGAGGACTCATAAAAATGATTTTCCACCTTGATAGCTTTGAATTCCCACCTCAGAGACCTATTTCAAACATTATTCCATCACTTGGAGACTTCCTAGGGATATTTCTGTTTTGCAGAGTTTGAATACAAAAAATGACTCTTCTTTCATTAAAAGTTCAAAAAATCCATTTAATAACCCTTATCAACTAAAAAAAACTAATTTTATAGGTGTACTGGAGTTCTGATGTGTCATTATGCCATGTGGATGCTGAATTGGACCTCCTCCAAGTCGAATTTTACAATTTTTTCATAAATCTGGTTAGTGAAATTTCTGAAAAATAGGCTTCAAAGATGAGTGTATAATTTCGAAACCCTGATGGTGTTGCAGAAACTGAAAGAGGTTTTTGTATATGTGCCTGTGTTGAAGAAAAATTTCTTTTGTGATTTCCAAATTATTTTTTCATTTGGTCATAAATGAAACTTGAACTTGACTGCTAAAACAATCATGCACAGAAAATTTGGTAGCACTCATTTCGTAGCAAACTCCAAAATCCACCTTTTGCATAACCTTTGACCTTTCTAACTATTGGATGATATTAATTGATGCTAATGAACTAAATACAAATATTTTCACTTCGTGGATCTCCATCAAAATTATTTTTGAAGAAAAAAACATCCTACAGAAATTCTGCAGCGCATTTTGAGCTTTAAGCCTCGAAGACGCTACAAAAACACCTAGTTTGACAGTAGATTTTGAAATTTTCAATTTCCACCTCCAATAATTTCCATGGCTATGTGAGATGATAGGATGAAGCATGATAAGGAAAATTTTGTTTCAAAATACCTCTTATCCTCCTCAAGAAACAAGTTTTTCACCTTCAGCAAGTTCATCTACCAATAAAAATGACTCTATTTTTCTGAAAAACATAGGGCTGAGAGATGAGCTCCTATCTCTCGCTCCTTGATGGATTTTTCAAAATGGGAGAAGTTTTTTGTAAATAATTTCATCTTGAATAAAAATATCTCTTTTTTTTTAAACCATCTCTAGTTGTCTGGAAACTACATTATAAAAACATATCTAAAACAGGCAGAAAACACACTCTAAAAATAACGTCCAAATACCTCTTCGAATATCAAAATTGGAAGCACCTGTGATAAAAGTGAAAGGTTTTTTTTTTCCTTGTTATGTTCTTGAAAATAACCTCTCTCCATTTCTTATAATTCTCCTCTATTTTCCCAGAAACTACTCTTTAAGTTGACTGCTCAAACAGTGAAAAAAACTGAGAAAACCCTTTGTATCTTCTTGTACAAGCTCATGCAACCAGCTTTGATGAATTCCTTTGCAACACTAGAGTCTTATATGACCAAATTTAAGTCTATAGGTTCATACTTGACCACTGAACCTCCCTTTATTAGTCTTCTTCTGCATGTCTATCTCTTTTAACACTATGTTGGCCTTCTTGAATTGTGACACTTGCAAAGAGAAAAACTGAATAGCAAGTTTCTTGCTATGAGACTAGACTTTTCAGAGGTGATAATGGATTTATGGATGAAAAGCTATAATGAAAGATTATTGAGAGGTGCTTGGGGATAAGTTTTAAAAATGGGAATTGAATTTGGAGAGAATGATGAAAAATGAGGGAGTGGAAAACAATGATGGGTGGTATTTACGCTTTTGCATGCTTGGATGATTGTGAAAATAAATTGTAGGACCTCACCTTTACCCTAAACCACTAAATACTTCATAGGTCATCATCCCATTCATTTTTTTAGAAAAACATGATTTTTCAACGTTCTCAGTTATAACTTTGACAGATTTGCTGCAGAATGATCAGGTGATTTCACAGCGAAAATCCCCTGTTTTGCATAGAATTCGCTGCAGAATTAGGAAAAATCAGACATGTGGCTCAATTTTTTTTTGAAACCAATGCATGTGAACCTAAAGTGAAACTTGATAGATATGACTAAGATGACATGAATAATGAAGTGTTTTGGACTTAGGATAAAGACTTATTCCATGATTTTTTCTTCAATTTCATGAATACCCCTTATGAGACAAAATGAAACCTAGATGAGTGACCCTATCAATAAAAAATTAAAAATTTATGTGTGATAATAGTGGCTCCACTGGGGATGGCGTGCCCCGTAGTACAAAAAAGAACTAGTAGTTCTAGTGCCACCTCCATTGGGCTGCTCCCATCTTCAAAATGAAAACTTGCAACCTGCTCTAACCTGTAACCTCAGCACTGAAAAACCAATAGATACTAAAGAACTGAAAGTACACATGCTGAATTTAAAACTGAAACTAACAAAATGCTTAATCTCAAAGCTTATTTATATACAAATTATTCTACTCTACTTGTTCAGCATAAAATCTGAATCAAGTGATCTCACACTTCCAATTAAGTCAATCAAGAAGTTGAGTACTGGATGGGAACATGAATTACACTTCTCTGATAGAAAAACCATTCCTAAGATACGAAAAATTGTTCCACCATCTGAATTTGTCTACATAATTGCAAATCATATTGAAATTCAGTTTTATATAATATTCTAACAGAGTTGCGAAAGGATATTTGAAAGTATGCATGAATAATTTTTGTTGGTCAACAAGAAAGTGTGAGTAAATATGATCCTTTGATGGTATTCCTTGTTCAGATTCTTCATTATAACTCTTGTGATCATTCTAAAATAAAAAAATAAGCAATCTGTTGATCATTATTTTCATTAGGGAGAAAGAAAAACTTGGAGTATTCTTGGACACTTTCAAAATTATCTGCTCTAGCATGTACCACGAGAATTTCTAGAGGTAATTCTTCATATGTTTCAACAAGCATACTCATCTTATTGTCTAAAATTTTCTTTTCAAAAATTTATTCGTTTGTTGTAAGCTGATGCAATGAATGACATGAAGAATAAATTTCTTCCTTTCCCTGAGGATTATAGCAATTATCTTCTATTATTTCCTCCTGCTATTGGAAATGATTCTCATATTCCTGGTGATCAAGAGACTGACAAGTCTGCTGCAAATTTTCGTTAAACTTAGAGGATGTAACATGATTTTCATAAATAAACTCCTGCTAGGTTTCATTTTCATCCAAGAGAGAGGCTACCCTTTCTTCTCATGCATGAAAGGGATTGTTATGAAGGGCCTCTAAAATTTCCTCATCCATGAACTCATCATATTCATAACAATTCTCCAAATATTCAATAAAGCTCACACAATGTTTATAGTAGTCTTTGACCAGTAACAAGAAAGAATGACATTCTTTATACATCTCATAAAATGCAACATGGAAATCAGCAAGATAATATAAGGAACTATTTGGCAGGCTTTCGTACCAAGACCATGCTTTTCCTTCTAAAGTGACCATAAACATCTTCATGATACAATCTGTTGGGGTTCCTACGTTTTGGCCAGATTGGAAAAACCAAAAGATAAGAAAACATCAAACCGCTTTGGGATTCAAGGATCTAGCCCTCCTGAATCCAGAGAGGGATCTCTCTATGAATGAGTTTAAAGATATGATCGTTAAAACTTGAAATGTGGTATTAGGCTAGTTATGAAGAGCATGGGTTTTGTTTGTTTGTTTTTGGTTGGACAAAGACATGATGAAGGTGAGGGCAGTTCAAAATAAAGGGTGAATATGTATGAAAATGAAGGAATGATTCGGCTGACAGGAAAGGCAAAGACAGTTTTAATCCATTGGGCTATGGAGTCATAGGAGGATTTAATTGGATAGCAAGGTTCAAGAAGGATCTATGGGGCAAGTCACTTATGTCAAAGGATCTCTTAAAGTGATTTATGGAATGAAATAGATAGGAAATGGAGAAACAAATGAATGAAGAACAGTGAATAGCCTAAGATCAAATAAGTTCTTTCAAACTATTTTTCTTCGGCATGTACTTAGGGAAAACATAAAAGTATTCTGAGATCAGGTAAGTGCTTTTAAACCAGCCTGCATTGAAATACCTTTAGTTGGAATTTTTTTTTAAAAAACAGTTGGAATAACTTAAGATCAGATGAGTGCTTTCAAACTACCATGCTTTCAACATATTCTACAAGAAAAACACAGATAATAGTCACAAAGAGAAATTTATATCAGGCGAGTGCTTTGAAACCAACCTGCTTCAATATACTCTTTAAAGAGAAATTTCTAATGAAGAAAACATGGAAATAAAGCTTTCAGTAAGAGTAGGGTACTGTTGAGAGTAAATCCTAGCTCTACGTTTGCTGCTCTTTATCATAGAAAGTGGACAGAGTGAAAAACATTAAAGAAAATATCAACTGACAGTGAGGAACACATCACCATTAACACAAATCAGGATCCCATAAATCAACAACTTGTATTTGATGTTCAAGCAAGTTACAATCAGCAAGCTCGGTGGGTCTCTACAACTTCGAACTTCTCATATCAGCTTATGTATCTTCAAGTTGCAAACAGGGCATCAATAGCTTCAGAAACTGTTACGTACATTTAGATGTCCAGAGACAAACATTTTCTCACCTTCTACAGAAGTATTTATAGAGGATGTGGGGTCTGGTAAAAGATCTCCCAGGTTAATTAATACAGATTGATGACTTCTTGGCCGTTGAGGGCCTTGATGAAGAAATTTACAGGTGTTTATCTGCATTAATTGATTTATACTTAGGATTAAGCTTGGTGGGATATTTTTTTGACTTTTGAGGCTCTGTGTCATGTTGAAGTAACTCTGTTTCTGCTCCCCGAGGCCTAATGATCGAAAATATTTGTTTCTGGCCTGTTCTTAATCTTTAAAATAGTTTTGTCAACAATTAGAGATAATTCTGGTTTTTAAACTTCCATGGTTATAGTTATTGTCATCAGAAATCGGATTATCCATGGTATCATAGAATACTTGTCGACGTTTAGAGACAAGTCTTCTATGATACCGTGGATAATCCGATTTCTGATGAAAATTAGAGATAAGATCTTTGATTTGTATTAATTGTTTAGCTATCCTCGAGAGAACACCTCTTGTTTCAGATAATGACTAAGCCTTCTTTGATTTCTGTGAGGCTACAGGTGCCTTTAGGAGCTGGAGAGGGTTCGATTAGCCTCTGCTTTGGGCGGTGGAAGCTTTCTCGGATCAACAGTTGTTTTCGTCTCTTCCTAAAACACCTTTAAGTTACTTGAGATCTGTGTTTTAGGTCTGATCAGGCTTATCCTATGCCTTCCGGTCTTTATGATGTCTTTATCTTTGGATTCAGGCTTTGATTTGTTGAATGTGTGCCTTAATCCTTCAAACTGTGCTAGGAAATCTTCAAACACTGATACTCTTTGCTTCTTTTATGTATTGTTGTGTCTTGTTGATGTGCAGGCCGCGTAGGGCTTAGATGGCATCAATGCCTCATGAAACATTGACGAGTCGTGGAGTTTGAGCCCAACAAATGGTTCCCTTTGATGAATCAAAGGCACAGGAATCATCATTCCCAGCCTTCGGCTTTTCTTTCAATATAATGGAGAACCATTATCACTTGCAAAACACAAAACCAATTAAGAAATCCTGTGTTTTGGGTTAAAATGCTTCAGAGGGTGAGGGGAGAAGCGTAGCCATTGGATGGCATCATCCAACGGTCGGGATTTGTTGGAGATAGTAAAAAAGGAAAGCAGAGGAAAAGAATAAATCAGATCCATCGATCGTGCGGAGATCAACAGTGTGGATTGATCGAAAAACATAAAGTGGAAGGGAAAAAGGCGATGAAATCATGCAGGAAAGATCTGGGTCATCTGATCTGGACACGTGGGCGGTCCAGATCCAATCGGAGGATCGCAATTGGCGGGGGAAAGAGGGAGGGTGTAAATAAAATCGCCGATTCAATTGCGCGATTGGGAAGGGTGATGCGATTGTGCGATCGGGGAGGGCGATGCGATTAGATGACGTAGCGATTAAGCACTGGATGTTGATCTGAGGATCAGATCAACGATGGGGAGCAAATCGGAGGGATGACCGATCGGGGGAGACAAACAAATGTACCGAATGAAAAAATGCGATGCGATGTAGCGTGGGCCATTGGATTGGCCTTAGATCAACGGTCAATATCGTTTCAATTGTGCTCCTGTGGAAACCTTTTGAAACATAAGAAAAACCCAAATTTTCAATATAAAACTAAGTTTTTCTATCGGCTGGATTAATATATATACACGAAATGTTCATGGCACCCGATTGCGGGGCCTTTGATTATATGGAATATAATACGCTTGGGTCGTTATATAACAAAGGGCCAGTTGCAATCAGAGCCTCGGGCTCAATCTTTTTGATCTAACCATTGTGAATTTTTCTGATGCGATTGCGCTTCGGGTCTAGCACCTGGTTCTAGGGTGTGAGCATATGGAGGGGAAGTGGTTTAGGTTTAGCCCAAGGGGGCTTAAATATGAAATACAACAAAGGCATTTTTTATGAATTTTCCATGGATTTTAAAAGGATTTGAGGTTTCGACAGAGTTTAGAAAAGAGTTTTAAACTATGAAAAGGAGATTTTATGAAGGGGAGATGAGAAAAATGATGGAAAAAAAGAGAGTAAAAATGAAGGTTATTTCTAAGTGAAGGAAGGGGAGAAAAGGGGATTTTGCAGTAGTCTTTCTCATGAACTTTTTAGCAGAATTTCTGAGTTCTGAAGGGAAACATCAGTGAAGATTTTTAGACAAGGGCATGAGATCTTCCAGAGGCTTCAAGAATTTTTTTTTGGCAATTAAACTCTTTCTTGAAGGCTGAACAATGTTTTGGCCACCTTTTGATAGAACACATTTTATAGGTGGCCAACACAATCCTCAGGAAACTGAACCTTACGTCTGCGTACATGCATATGGAATCTAAACAAATGAAGAGCAACATTATCTTTCTTTTCATCTTTAAAAATGGGAAGATAAGCTAACCAATTGAATTTTGGCATAGGATTTGTAAAACCAAGAATGTGAAACTGATTCATAGGGGCACACATAACATTCAATATTGCAATGGAACTCATCTTGGAACTTCATCAAGCTATTGATCTTCAAGTAGTGGAGTCAACTTCCAATTGATTATTTGATGTGTTGAGTCGCTAGAGTATAAATACAGCCAATATGTGCCTAAGTGTTTGTTTCTCTTAGACCTTAGAACTAAAACTTTGTCGTTCTTCCCAGGGAAAATTTACACCCTCATCCTCAGGAATGGCACCAAAATGTTATCGCCAAATTGAGTCATGTTGGGATGCTTCAATGGTCAACTTGGAGTAACTATTTCAAACCAACTTGTAACTGGAAATTATCCTTTCTAGTCTAAGAGAGCTCTCTCAAAATGATAAAGGATATTCAATGAGTAATCTTGAAAGCAGATGGCTAACTCTAAATTGAATTGAATGTGTTTTTTTTGTGTAGGTGAAAGATGTAAAGGGTTTACTACCATTGGGCTTATGGAGTCAATATGAAAACTAAGTCACAAGTCAACTTATCTCATGGAATCTGAGGTAATTGTATTCTTATTAAACCACACATGAAGGAAAAAAAAACAAGTTATATGCATACAGAAAGTTGAAGGATGTCACTATGAATTCCAAGTGATTATACATAAGAAAAATAATAAAACATGAAAAAAAAGAAAACTAGGTGTATAGAGGAAGTTGGAGCATGTAATCGTGAATTTCAAGCGATTACACAACTAGAACACTGGAGAGAAATTAAAATAATGATATAACAAACTTACATAAGAATACAAAGAAGAATCTCAGGTTTGAAATAGGCATGATGTAACTGTATATTTCTTATTATCAAAATTTTACAACAATGGTAGTGTCAAGTAACCATCTCCCAACCACTTATAACCCTAAAAATATCTCATTTATAGAGTGAAGCATCATACAAAGGATTTTCCACCTTTCTAGCTTTGAATTCCCACCTCAGAGACCTCTTTCAAACATGATTCCATCACTTGGAGACTTCCTAGGGATATTTCTGTTTTGCAGAGTTTGAATACAAAAATGACTCTTCTTTCATTAATAGTTCAACATAAATTTAATAACCCTTATCAAATCCAAAAAAATAATTTTATGAGTGTAATGGAGTGCTGGTGTGTCATTATGCCATGTGGATGCTGAGCTGGACCTCCTCCAAGTCACATTTTACAAATTTTTTATAAATCTGGTTAGTGAAAATTCTGAAAATAGGCTTCAAAGATGAGCGTATAATTCCAAACCATGATGGATTTGTAGAAACTAAGAGATTTTTGGTAGATGGGCCTATGCTAAAGGAAAACCTCTTTCATATCTCCAAAATCATTTTTCATTTGGTCATAAATCAAGCTTAAAGTTTATTGCTAAAACAGTCATGTACAGAAACTTTCGTAGCGCTTATTTCGTAGCAAACTCCAAAATGCACCTTTTGCATAACCTTTGAACTTTTTGACTGTTAGATGATCTTCCTTGAGGCTAATGAGCTAAAAAAAAATCTTTTCCCTTATTTTATCTCCATCAAAAATAGTTTTGAAATTATAAACATCCTACATAAATTCTGCAGCGCATTTTGGGCTTTAAGCCTGGAAGGCGCTACAAAAACACCTAGTTTGACAACAGATTTTGAAATTTTCAATTTCCACATCCAATAATGTCCATGGATGTGTGAGATGATAGGATGAAGCATGATAAGTGAAATTTTGTTTCAAAATACCTCTTATCCTCCTTAAGAAACAATGTTTTCACCTTCACCAAGTTCATCTACCAATAAAAATGAATCTATTTTTCTGAAAACATAGGGTTGGGAGATGAGCTCCTATCTCTTTCTCCTTGATGTATTTTGAAAACCACGAGAATTTTTTTGTAAATAAGGTCATCGTGAATAAAAACCTCTCTTTATTTTTTGAAAGCTATCTCCAATTGTTGGTAAATTGCATTATAAAAACATGTCTAAAATAGGCAGAAAACACACTCTGAAAATAACGTCCAAATACCTCTTAAAATCTCCAAATTGGAAGAACCTGTGAAAAAAGTGAAAGAAATTTTTGTTCCTTTTTTTGTGCTTGAAAATAACCTTTCTCATGTTCTTATAATTCTCCTCTTTTTTCCCAGAAACTGCTCTTCAACTTGACTTCTCAAACAGTCAAAAGAACAAAGAAATCCCTTTGTATCTTCTTGTAAAATCTCATGCAACCAGCTTTGATTAAGTCCTCTGCAACACTAGGATCTTCCATGACAAAATTTAAGTCTATAGGTTCATACTTGACCACTGAACCTCCCTTTAATATTTTTCTTATTCATGTCTATCTCTTTTAACACTGTGTTGGCCTTCTTGAATTGTGACACCTACAAGGAGAAAAACTGAATAGCAAGTTTCTTGCTATGAGATTAGAATTTTTATAGGTGATAATGGATTGATGCATGCAAATATCTAATGAAAAATTATCGAGAGGTGCTTGGGGATCATTTTTAAAAATGGAATTTGAATGTGGAGAGAATGATGACAAATGAGGGAGTGGAAAGCAATGTTGGGTGGTATTTACGCTTTTACATGCTCAGATGATTATGAAAATCAATTGTATGACCTCACCTTTACCCTAAACCACTAAATACTTGAAAGATCATCATCCCATTATTTTTTTTATAAAATATGATCCTGCAGCGTTCTCAGTTATAAATTTGACAGATTTGTTGCAGAATGATCAGGTGATTTCACAGCAAAAATCCCCTGTTTTGCATAGAATTCATTGCGGAATCTGGAAAAATCAGACACGTGGCTATAAAATAATTTTAAACCAATGCATGTGAACCTAAAGTGAAACATGATAGATATTTCTGAGATTACATGACTAATGAAGTGTTTTGGACTTAGGATAAATACTTATTTCATGAATTTTTCATCAATTTCATGAATCAACCTTATGAGACAAAATGAAACCTAGATGAGTGACCCTATCAATAAAAAATTAAAAATTTATGTGTTATAACATCCTCATAAGGTAGTCGGTAGATATATCTTACATACATCATATTAAGGGTTTCTATCACATATTTCCTACTCCCTCGGAGAAGTACCAATTTGAGTGATCTGGGATCAAGGGTGCAGTTGTATATTTTATAGTTCAACTAGAATCTTTCTCCATAATATTCCAGGGATTCATCAGGTCCCATATTCATCCTAAATATATTCTGTTTGGTCTCCTTGGACCTACAATATTCTCTAACTTTTTTTTTGAAGAACTCTTACATTTGTGCCCAGGTAGTGATATTGTTCCCAGGAAAACCCATGAACCATCACAAGGCGACATCCTTGAGGGTGGATGGGAAAATTTTTAGCTTTTGGTCATCTGAAGCATAGTCATAGAACTTGCATACAACAAAAAAATATAACATAAAGGTGTGAGGATCCTCAGAAGCAATCCCATGGAAATGTGGAAGTTTTGAGCGACTCATGTTCTTCATTCTAGTTTCTCTGGTTGTTTCTCTAATCGGAAATACTCCTTGAGCCCTAATTTCAGGCATGGCTTGAACTAGTGAAGAAGGTTCCTCAAGTGAAGCAAATTCCTCTTCTTCTCCAATAGTTTCTTCAAATTTTTTAAGTGGTTCAACTATAGGATGTTCTAGCTCATAGCCACTGAAGGATAGTGAAGGGTGATTGTGTGGGGATGTGGGGGTTTTGGTAAGAACTTTCGTTGGTTATCCCTACACCTACGAGGCATGAAATTCAAAGAATTTTTTTATTTCTGAATATTTTGGAACTGAATGTACAATAGAAAGTGGAAAATAATGTTAAAGAAGAAACAAACATCTACTTAGACACCTCCCCGGAAATAGTACCAAAAGGTGGTGAGCCCTGGTATTGCACCAAGAGTGATGCAACTCCCAGATGCTACTCAAATTGATTTTTCAACCCAGGGTTCATAAAAACTTGGAGATGACAGTGCTATATGCACAAAATATGATTTTTACTCATTCCATCCTCATCTAAGTTCTACAATTAGGTGCTACTGCTAGGGTTACTTCTAGGAAAGGAAGCTTGTCACACTTCTGAATGTAATCTAAGACTGGAAATAAAGCATAATCATTTCTCTATCAACAAGGAAACAAACTTCTGTAGATCAAACTAATTCATCTAGCTATTTGCAAGAAAGCGAATTACACACTTATGCTAATGCAAGAAGGGAAATTACACTAAGTGGCATTCATAATCTAGATTGCTAAATTGAATTGCAAGAAATGAAACTAATCTAGATAATACATAATGAATCAAATGACTAATTGAGTCCTATCTATCTTATGCTTAAGTACTGTGTTTAATGATACATCTAGCAATGAGCTAATCACACTTTAAAATGACTCTTCTTTGTATCAAAATAAGGATGCGATGAGATGGTCTAAGAGGGTCCCTGGCCTAAAATTTCAAAGCTAAAGGCCTACTGGTGGCTTGTATAGGCTTGGATGAGGAGAAATAATGATTTTGGGCTGAAGGAGAGGGTGCTTGGAAATGCTACAGGAAGTTTCTACATGACTTCATGTAATGCTACAGGATGTCCTAAGTTGAATGCTATTGAATCCCACTAACCACAACAATGTTTTGGGGACGACTCTCCACCCAACCGTAGGCTCAGCTGCATGTAATATTTCTGCAGCTCGACACCCTGAGCCCTCAATCAATGTACTATTTCCAGAGAATTCTTTGTCTCACAATACCTTTCTCCCAAGAGAATGGATGAAGGAATGAATGAATGAATGGATCTTCCTCAATCTCTATTAAATAGACCAAAAAATGGAAAGGGAACCACATGCAAACATTCCATGTGTCAACATGCAACTTTTATTTATTTATTTTAAGTTTTAGATAATTTAATATTACTCTTAATTTAGCTCTTTCTTAATTTATTCCTTGTTACTTTTGTTAGATTCACTTATTTTCAGATTTCAGACTTCTGTGATCTCTATTTTTTTGTTAATGTTGTTTCCGAATCCATCACATTAAGTGGATTTCCTTATCGACGTTTCGAACCCACTACCGAGGTTCATTATCGACATTTCAAACCCATTACCGAGGTTATTTTTATATATTTTTATTTAGAACTCTAGTTTATTATTTACTATTTTATTTATTTATTATTGTTCTCTTTATTATGTATTATTTATTTACTATTTATTTTAATATTATGTTATATTATTTATTTATTATTTATTATTTTTAATTTTTATTATTGGGAGACATTACATACTCCCCCTCTTTAATTAACTTCATCCCGAAGTTAAGTTGAATCATTTAACATTTTATTTATTTAGTTCTTTATTACTTCACATTTTCCCAACACCCTCTGTTGAACTAGTATTACCAGCAAGAATTGAAAGTTTCCACAACACCTAGGAAATCTCAAGAAATATTTGTTATTTTTCCCTTTTAGGTCCCTATATTACTAGTTTATTCCCTTATTGTTATTGGTGTAGCCCCCTTATTGTTATTGTTGTACCCCTGTAACCCCAATAATGTACTTATTGTGCCCTAATATTATTATTGTTAGGTCGGATAGGATTATATTGTGGGCCTATGGACTCCTATATATAGAAGGAGGTTTGGGTCATTTGTATCATCCAATAATTGTTCATTTATGTCATGTATTGGAGGTTTTCCCCTTGAAGTGGCTATTTCTAAGGCATTGATCTCTCTTTTCTTCTATTTTTTGTGCTGGTTTCATAACATTCAGTATCAGAGCTTTGGATTCTAGGGTTTCGCTGTTCCAAACAGGTCATTGTGGAATTTTCGCTATAATTTTTTTTCTACAAATGTTCAGAAGCTGAAATATTTATAGAGCGAAGTTGAAATCTTAAGGAACATTGTGGAAAATTTTTAGATTTCGGTTCGTATTATTTTCGGAGATATGATCTATACAAGTTATGGATTTTTGCAGGCTCCTAAATTTAACCTAAGTAGTTCATCGTGGAATTTTCACTATAACGTTTTTTCAACGAGGTTTCAGAAGCTAAAATTTTTACAGAGCGAAGCCAATATCCTGAGGAATGTCATGGAAAATTTTCAAAGCTTGATACGCAATATTTTCGGAGATAGGATCTGTGGAAGTTAGGGATTTTTCAGGCTCCCAAATTTCATCTCAAATAGGTGACCATGGTAAAATCGCATAACTCTCTCTCTGAGCATTGGATTGGAATTCTGTAAAATGCGGCTGCAAGTACACAGACTATAGTTTCCTATGTATCAATTTTAGAGTTGAAGGAAGAAACAGTGACATGTGGCATGCCATACAAGGTTTCTCTAATGAACTAGTCCATAATTAGGTCATTGTGGGAGATTTGGCATAAATTTTCCTTGAAGAATCCAAATTAGGTTAGACCTATGGAATTTGAAATCAGATTCAAAGGGCTACTATAGGGCCCAATTTTAGATATTGATGTTCTGAAATCATAGAGATAATACAGTTTCAATATTGAGCTCCTCAAAATCAAGAAAAAGGCGTGTATTTTTTTCGAATTACACAAGTCTCATTTGAAAAAATTAGTTTGAATTTATTCCAAGGGAATATTGAAGAATAGATATCAATATTTGGCTCTAAAATTTCCCCTTAAAATATTTCAACACCCATTAAGCAAGTGCACTAAATTTTGTTATCACAAAGAGCAACAAAAAATGAAATCGAAGTTTTGAAGAAAGGCATGGAAACTAAGATGGATGGTTTGAAGAAAGGCATGGAAAATAAGATGAATGGTTTGGAAGCTAAGATGGATGGCATGGAAATTGGCATGGAAGCTAAGATGGATGACATGGAAGCTAAGATCGATGAAAAAATGAAAGACAACATGGAAAACATGAAGAATGATCTAAAAGTAGACATTGGAGGTTTCTCAAATTTGATACAAGAAATGTTTCATAATGGTGAAAAGATAGTAGAGGAAACTCATGATGAGAAAAAAATAAATGTTAATCATGATTTTGTAAACTCTAATGTTGGATGGAAGAACCACCATATTCCAAATATGGATATGAGGAATTTTGATGGCAAGGATCTCGTAACATGGATACTACATATGGAGCAATATTTTGACCTCAATAATGTGCAAAACACACAAAAGATATGCATTGCAACTTTACCTTTAGAAAAAAATACATTTTTATGGTATCGATGGCTTTTCTCCCATAAAACATTGTCACTTGGTCAATTTTTATGGATGAAATGATATCACATTATGAGGATACAAAAAGCAACACCTTATTTAGCCAATTGATAAATCTCAAACAAAAGGGTTCAGTGGTGGAGCACATTGAGGACTTCCAAAAATTGAATATAAGGGTAATTGATATTCCAAAGGAACATAGGATTGATGTCTTCATAGGAAATTTAAAGGATAACATCTAACATGAAGTTCGTGTTTGGGAACCTAATTCATTGGAAAATGCATTTAGGTTGGCAAGAAAAATTGAACGTAAAATTATGGAGGCAAGGAAGCCTACTACTCACATATATAAAGATGCAAGTGTTGCTACTCCTAGACTTCCACAACCTACAAGGTTGACACCACAACAATTGGAAGAAAAAAGAGCAAAAGGGCTTTGCTACAGTTGTGATAGAAAATACACTAAAGGTCATAAGTATGATTAGAAGAAATTATTTTACATAGATTGTGAAGAGGAAGAATAAAATGAAAAAGTATCTTCAAAAGAAGAGGATATACACCAGGAACCAACCCTAGAAGAGGAATAAATGAGTTCGACCATATCGTGTAATGCATTGGCAGGAATTACCACTCCTCAAACTCTCAATATAGAAGGACATATTTAGAAGAAAAAGGTAATAATGTTGATTGATTCGGGTAGTACCCATAATTTTATTCATTGTAATGTAGCCAAGGAATTAAATTGTTTCCTATACCCAGCACTAGAATGTCAAGTGATGGTTACAAATTGAGGAACTATAAATTGCTTTGGAAAATTCCATAATATCTAGCTAACCATGGGGGAATATGTATTAAATAGTCCAATGCTTTCCATTCCAATGGGAGGTTCTGATGTTGTACTAGGAGTACAATGGTTACAATATTTGGGGACGGTAGCTTTCAATTTTCAAGTACTTTTCTCGAATTTTTTTCAGAAGGAAAGGAATTCTAATTACGGGGTATCGCATGGAAGCCGAGAAAGATAATAAGCTCTAATGTCATGACAAAGCTTCTGAAGAAATAAAAACAAGGCGTAATTGCACAATTATGCTCACTTGAAGTTCCAACATCAAAATCATCTATTTCTGCAGATCTCCAGAAAGTATTGGACAATTATTTCAAGGTGTTTGAAACTCCCAAAGGAATCCCACCTATTCGTGATCATGATCATGCTATTCATTGGATTCCAAGAAGCGTTCCTCAAAACATCAGGCCTCATAGATATCCTTATGCCCAAAAGAGTGAAATTGAACGTATGATTGTAGAAATGTTAGAGGCTGGTATAATTCAACCTAATCAATGTTCTTTCTCTTCTCAATGCACAAGAAGGATGGATCATGGTGCATGTGTCTAGATTATAGGGAGCTCAATAAGCTCACCATTAAATATAAATTTCCCATTCGTGTGATTGATGAATTATTGGTTGAATTATGTGGAGCAATTTATTTTACCAAGCTGGATCTTCATTCAGGATATCATCAAATTAGAATGAAGACTGAAGATATTCCGAAAACAGCATTTCGAACTCATGAGGGTCATTATGAATTTTTGGTCATGCCTTTTGGCCTTACCAATGCACCTTCTACATTTCAAGGGTTGATGAATTCCATTTTCAAACCCTTAGAAAATTTGTGCTAGTATTTTTTGATGATATACTAATTTACAACAGGTCTTGGAAGGATCATGTTAAACATCTTGACAGGGTGCTCAAACTATTGTAGGAGAAAAAATTAGATGAAAAAACATCCAAATTATTATTTAGAGTACAAGAGGTGGAATATTTGGGTCATATTGTATCTCACAAGGGTGTTAAGGTAGACCCTAACAAAATTAAAGCCATTAAGGAATGGAAAGTCCCGACAACCATAAAGAAGTTGCAAGGATTTCTCGGGTTAATAGGGTATTATCGCAAGTTTGTTAACAATTATGGGAGAATAGAAACACCTCTAACAAAATTATTGAATAAATATGCATTTTCATGGACTCCTGAAGCAACTAAGGCCTTTGAACATCTAAAAGAGGCAATATTCCTAGCACCGGTCTTAGCTATGCCAGACTTCACAAAAACCTTTATTGTGGAATGTGATGCCTCAGTAAATGGAATTGGTGTTGTTTTAATGCAAGAAGGAAGACCCATTTCTTTTGAAATTCATCCAATCAAAGGAAAGTATTTACATAAAACTATTTATGAGAAGGAAATGTTAGGAATAATACATGCACTAGAGAAATGGCGACCTTAACTAATGGGAAGACACTTCAAGGTAAAAACTGATCATGATAGTCTTAAACACTTTTTGGAACAAATAATATCTTCAGAAGAGCAGCAAAAATGGGTCACAAAGATTTTGGGTTATGACTTTGAAATAATCTACAAAAAAGGGAAGCTAAATGTTGTTGCAGATGCACCTCAAGAAAGAATGAAGTGGTGGAAGCATTTATTTTTTCCATTTCTATTATCCAACTAGATTGGATAACTGAAGCAAGGGATGAATGGAAGAAGGACGAAGAAGTGTGGACACTCATTCAAAAGTTGCAGCAAGATCCTAGTACATCTGATACATTTAGATGGAAAAATGATTCCTTATGGTACAAATATCGCTCATATCTTTGTAATAATTCCCAACTAAAACAAAATATTATTTTGGAATTTCACACTTCTCCTTTAGGAGGACACTCAGGATTCTTAAAAATTTATGACAAGGTGAAGAAAGAATTTTTTTGGGGTGGCCTTAAATCTAATATTCAAAAGTTTGTGGCAGAATGTTTTTTTTTTCCAGCAAAATAAATTTGATACAATTAAGACCCTGGGTCTTCTACAACCTTTATCCATTCCTAGTTAGTGTTGGGAGAATATTTCAATGGATTTACTAAAAATTTACCTAAGACCGAAGGAAAGAGTGCCATTATGGTGGCAGTTGATAGACTTATCAAGTATGTACACTTTTTTGCATTATCTCATCCATTTAAAGCAAGTACAGTTGCTACTACATTTATGGACACAATTCAAAAGCTACATGGAAACCCAAAGATTATTGTGAGCGACAGAGATCCCATTTTTATAGGAAATTTTTGTACGGAGTTATTTTCTTGTTTGGGTACTCAATTAGCTCATAGCTCATCTTATCATCCTCAATCCGATGGTCAAACTAAGATAGTGAATAAATTTTTGGAAGGAAATATTCTTATTTTGTATCTGATAAACAAACAAATTGGGTCAAGTGGTTACCTCTTGTTGAATGGTGGTATAACACTTCCTTCCATACTATAGCAAAAATGACCCCATTTATGGAACTTTATGGATATCATCCACCGTCCATCGCATCATCTTTAAGAGAAAATCCTAAGGTTCAAGCAGTGGAAGATCACATCGAGCATAAACAAGAAGTTCTCCAACTCTTAAAGGATAGCCTAAATTTGGCACAAAATCGAATGAAAAAATAGGCAGATCAACATCGCAGCAAGAGAAATTTTGATGTAGGAGACTGGGTATTTTTATGGCTACAACCATATAAACAAATGTCCCTCAAGCAAGCTAAGAAGGATAATAAATTATCTCCAAAGTACTATGGTACTTACAAGGTGTTGCAAAAGATTGGTACTATGGCATACAAATTGGAGCTTCTTGCTTCTTCACGAGTGCATCAAGTTTTCCATGTTTCATGTTTAAAGAAGGTTATAGGTGAAAATCTTCCAGTTCAAACAATATTTCCAGAACTTGATGAGGAAGTAAAAATCATATTGGAACCTGAAGTGGTCATGGAAACAGGAACTCGACAGCTACGAAATCGATCAATTTTAGAGTATCTCATCAAGTGGAAGAACTTACCCACTGAAGATTCTACATGGGAGGATGAGAATTTTATACAGAAGCACCCAGAGCTACCCAAGAATTGAGGAAAACACTTTTTTGAAGGAGAGGGGCATGTTAGGTCCCTATATTACTAGTTTAGTACCTTATTGTTATTGTTGTACCCCTGTAACCCCAATATTTTTATTTTTGTGCCCTTACATTATTATTGTTAGGATGGCTAGGATTATATTGTGGGCCCATGGAATCCTATATATAGAAGGAGGTTTTGGTCATTTCTATCATCCAAGAATTTTTCATTTATGTAATGTATTTGAGGTTTCCCCCTCGAAGTGGCTATTTCTAAGGCGTTGTCTCTCTTTTCTTCTATTTTTGGAGCTGGTTTCATAACATTCCCACTTTCGAAACCAGGCATAAGCCTCATTGGTGTGTAACATAGCCTAAGGCTAGCCCCAAGGCTCACGCCCAACTCAGACCTCATCTGCCCCAAGGCGTGCATATGAACCTAGTACTCAATGACTTCAGGAATCTCGCAAGGTTGGCCCACTCCCTCCACCCTCACTAAGGCACACAGCACCAGGCATCAAATTCCTTACACCCCTTTAAGACTTTGGCATCCCAATCCAATATGAAGCACTTGGACTACAATATCAGGCACTTGGCCTCCTCAATATGGTCCCATATCCCCTCAAGAGCTATCCATCAAGATATATACAAGACAAACGAACCTCTGGCATATGTAGTGTTGATTGAGTTTGTCCCCAACCCAAATGGTGTTACATATTATCCCTCATAGGTATTGGTTCCCACGAGATCATAAAATAAAATGGCCCTCTCAGCCCATTAATGGAGTTCATGTCAGTCACCACATCTCGACATACAACCAATGCATTAGCTATAGCATCATAATATCATAGAAAATAATCCACATGCCAAGTCTTGGATTTCATCATTGTTAATCACCACATTCTGAATAATAAATAAATGCATCCCCATGCATGTCAAAATCTGTATGTGATTACCACATAAAATGTCCTCATAAGTTATAACATCAACATATTAACATCAAATTCATATCATGACATCACAGAATAAAATAACCACATGTCAATATAACCTCAAATCATAACATCATAATCCCTATGCATATCATATTCATCATGAGAATACAACATCATTTTCACATGTATATATAAATAAGAACCAAATGTGCATCATTACCATCATCTCTTAGAAGTTAATTAAAACCATAACTAAAATCATAATAAATGATTTATATGTATAAATAAAATTTAATAAATAAGACATGATCTAGAGGGTCCATAAAATTATCTACCTTAGATAAATTATGTGCTCCTATCTAGTTCACCATAAAATTTAATCAAATAGATAAGGAAATTCATTAAAAATAACATCTGCATCTTCCCAGGTAGTTGAACCTGGGCTATATTGGTCCCATTGGACCTTGAATTCTCAAACTCACAATTCTTGAGCCGACAAACCCAGTGGTCCAGTATACGTAATGGTTCGACCTAAAGGAATCCCTCCTCGGAAACCTGTAATTTCTCAAATTTTAGCACATGGGATGGGTCAGGTACATATTTTCTAAGCATAGAAACATGAAGCACATTATGCATTCTTCTTAGATGGAATGGCAGCTTGAGCTTATAAGAAACTAGTCCAATCCTCTCTAGGATCTTAAATGGGTCGATAAATCTAGGGGATAACTTTGTTCCCTTGCCAAATATAAAGGAACTCTTAGAGGGTTTTACTTTAATAAAAACTTGGCTTCCTTCTATTAGGGTCAGTTTATCAGTGATAAAAAATAGCTCTTTTGAGAGTTTTCCATCAGGTCATTAGTCAATTTTTTTTTCTTTTTCATTTAGTTTCCAGCAATAATTTTGGTCATTGAAGAAGTCATATCTTGATATGTTGCTCCTTGAAATAATTCCATCACCATTTAGACGTCTAGAGTCAAGTCATTCCATCTCATATAGGTCAAGTCTAAGATCAAAATTGTCCATGGAAAAAACTTCAGTTTTTTCCACTAAAAATAAGGAAGTGAAACCTCCATTCCATTCATAAAAGTATAAGTTGAAGGAGAAATTTGGATTTTATAGTCCAAAAAAAACTCTGCATGTCATAATAATCTCTGATTCTTTTTTTGTATTCAAGAAGAAATGAAGAGCTTTTTTGAAGTAAATTATTTTCAAGACCACATACTTATGAATGTTATTCTTCAATAATTCAAAAAATTATTCTCAATACTGTAAGATTTAATATTATGCGTTATTCCCCACTACCCATGTGACATGTTCCATTCCCTAACCCATCACTCATTCATGTCACATCATATTAATTCCCCCCCTACCCCACCATTCACTAACTTCGACGTATGTTAAACACCTCCCATCTCACCGTTCATCCATCGCACATCAATCAAATCCAATGACCCACATGCGACTTCGGGGCCCCCTCATCATCTAAAAATTAACATCGGGAGGGGGGGGGGGGTGTGGTTCCAAAAAGGGTGGTTTCAAAACACGACCCCACCACGGCATGTCAACAGCTTATGATTTCACAACACACCCTCATGAAACCATTTACTGCCAATGTACCCTTCTAGAATCCCGCCTATCCGCCAAATAAAACCACTTCTCCGCATGTCATTCGTGTTATGCCAATGTGGAATGTGGATTTTCCAATCAAATCAATTCCCACTCTTATTAAATCGATAGCCAATAAATTCAACCCTGACCCTTAGGCTAACGTACCTGTTCCACTTTCAATGGGAAATAAACAAAATGTTTATAAATTCATACTAAAAACATGTTTAAACCTCTTCATTATGCTATTCACTCTACTTTGCACAAGTTTACAAATTCACAGTTATTTCCAGAACTCCAGAAATAAACCTTACCATTTTTAGAGCCTCTTTGCAGTTGATTGATTTTCTTCTAATCTGCAGAGTTTTTCCTTAGTCTCAACCTCTTTTTTTGCATCAAAAATTATTTCTTCCACCATTTCAACAGAGCTAGTCATGCCTCTGAAGAAAAAAGGACCAGAAGAACCAGTTAGTATGCTACTTCACCCTCTAGATGACTTCCATCATATACCACTAGCAGACATAGACCATAAGATCAATGAAACCCTGTTGGATCTTGAATTATTTGAATAAAGTTGTTGGTTAAAGGATAAATTCTTGGATAAATGTGATGATATAAGACTTTTAGATTCAAACCTACCACACTATATCTTTCCTCACACTCACAGTGCCCCAAAATTTGTCAGTAAATGTCAAGCCTTGTATTTACCCAACTAGAGAGCTATTATCTCTTCTACAGTAGATATTTTAGTGACCATCACTGCCCAAAACATTGAAAAAATGATGCAAGCCCAAACCACAAAGAATGCCACTCCATTTTCCCAAGAATACTTGATTGAAATATATCAGAAATTAGATTTTTCAAAGAGAGCTCAAAATCTTGAGATGTTTATGACTGGAAATGATCCATTACCCAAGAAGAACACTACATTTCCATCATCCATTTTCCTTGAAAGATCCAGACAAGTCATCACAGTCATTTCCTACCTTCTTGGTTATTATTTAGATCAATGGGTAGATGAATTCCTCATAGGATTCCTGTCCATTTTCTCCATGTATTCCAAAACTTTCATCATGTTTAACTTCAGTCAATTCATTGAAGATTCCATTCATGAATAGTTTGTTAAATTCTCAACTGAACAGGTTTTCAAATATGCCTTTGTGTTAGTTTATATGTTCTTATATTCTCATGGAGACAAGTTCAAGTTTTCATTACATAAATTGGATGAGGAAGGAAACCAACAATCAATTATTTTTTGGACCCCATTAGTGATGAAGGAAAAAAATTAATATTGATATAAACAGTTTGTAAATTTTTTTCTTCATCTAGCACTCAGTTTACTAAACAACACTTCAGAGCCCAATATTATTAAAGAAATTACAAAGGTATTGCAACTATCAAATCAACCTAGAACAGGGGACTATTATCTCTACCAAATTACATAGAACTCGGATTCTATGGTTGTGAGCTTCCCCCTTACAAGTTGCCAAAATTCCTCCCAATGAGGATTTTTGCATTATAATACATTAGAAAAATTCTCAATGTTGATGACGTGCATTTTGTATCTTCTAAAAATAAATCACAATTCAAAATTAAGACACAAATAGGACTTGTTAACTATAATAGCAGGACATCAGGGGAGGAAGTAGAAAAATTGCTGAAAGAGATGAAATTTAGCCTCAGTTTCACATGGTCTTATGATCCAATTTGTGTCATTTCTAAGCTAAGGGTAGAGAATAAATCTACACCTTATTTCATACACCTAGACCAAAAATTGAAAAATACATGAATCAACTTGAATGGACTGAAGGTACTGTTAGTGTTAGTCTAGTCATACTACCATCAGTGATCAAAGTTACTCTTTGCATTTGCATATTACGAGTCCCATAATAATCAATTTCACCGTTCTGCTAGGTCATGGATTCATTGATGGTAGTAATTCTTCATCAGTTTTCCCTCATGTGAAACTTGTTGATTTTCCTCTCTATGGTCTTCAATCATTATTCACTTTCATTCTTAAAAATCATATCAGTAGGTCATAGGATGGGTCTCATTAGTTTCTAGGGTCTCACCATGGTCAAATTAATGAGTGAAATGTCAATAAATATCAACAACGTCATGAGGAAGCCAATAAGCTCAAAGTCACAACACCTGGAAGAATCAGAGAGACATTTAATTCAGTTTGATGTAATTTTATGATATTTCACCTTTATTATTATTCATTATATATCATCATGTGTAATAAGTCACAATTCAGAAGTTGTTATCTCCACAAAGTGATGTCCCTGCCTTCAAAGAGTTTTCTGTAGCATGTTCAGCACCAAATCATCTTCCAAGTAGATCCATCAGAAAGAGCCCGGAAAGATCTTTCCAACAGTATACTACACTTTCAAAACTGACTTCTGGATTGAAACTTATGCTTAAGTGAAGTAAAAGCCCTTATATCCTCATATACCCCATATTTCCCCATTTTTCCTTAAACTTTGTTTTATTAAAGTTTTATATTTCTTTAATAAAAACCCCTTTTCCCCCTTTCCGATTACAAAATCTCATTATATATTGTTTAAAAAAATATGCGATTTGATTGCTAACCACTTCCCCTCCATTTCCCGTAGAGAATTTATAATAAAAACCTTTATATTATAAAGTCTCACCGTTATAAACCACTTCCCCTTTTCCATGACCCCTTAAAATTTATAATAAAGTTTAAGTTATATATTATAAACCCCGCCGCTTTTCAATCGCAAATTGCAAATTTTGTGCTCCGATCCGCTGATCACACCATCCTCTGATGCGATCAATCGCAAATCGCAAAGTGTATGTTCCGACCCGCCAATTGCACCATTCTCTGATCCGATGATCGCACCATCCTCCGATGCAATAAATCGCAAGTCCCTCCTTCCAATTTCCTAATTGCATCTTTCCTTCCAATCACCCGATCGCACCCCTCCCTCTGATTACCCAATTCGCTCCTCCAATCACGACTACCCCCGATTGATCTCCCCACCATCGATTTGCCCTGTCGATCGGACGACCCATAGCTAATCGGACCATCGCAATCGACATTCCCCATATGTGTTGCACTCCGCTCCCCCTCTGATTCCCGATTGTGATGATAATCCCCGGTCCCACCTTAAGCCCTCTGCCCTTCCAATACAATCATTCCTTCCTTTTATACAAAGTGAAAAATCATTTTTTGTTTACTCTTAAGGGATTTCCCTGCTCCATTATATATTGCCCCATCCGACCCAGGCTAATCGCATCGGAACTTTTTGTGTTTTGTTTCAACAACGTTCAACCCCTGATCCCGATTGTGATGTGGACCCCACTGCCTCTCCCTTCCCTTTTCCCATTTAAAATACATTTTTCCCTTCACGAAAGGCGTAATTTCATTTCATTTCTGTTTCAAACAAGCAAATTATAAAAAGTCAATTTTCTTCAAATGGAAAATGGAAAGCGAAAATTCAGAGGCCAAGACCTAAATTCGTAATAGTCACATCTGCAGTTACATGGTAAAGAGATCTACGTTACAATGTTTCGCCTTCTCAGTGACCAGATGTAACGCATCTCTTCCTTTACGGAGAGATTATTGGCTCTTGGTTTTCCATCTTCAGTTATGATTTCTCCCCTTTCCATTGATCTATATTCCCACAAAATCTGGCTATTTATTGTAAATGCTAATCATTTGTAAAAAGGCGTCTGAAATTCTGAGGTCTGAAAACTTAGAAGTAGGGGAATAGTGTGGTAGTGAGCTCTATGCTCCGTTGTACAGTTTGGCAGGGAATTAATAAAGTGATGCAGCTCTGATTTGTGGGATTCATGTGGTATGAGTTTTAGCATATGTCCCTCCTTTTTGTTTCATATGTACATTGTTATGTTTCACCATTCATTCATAAACATTTCCATTTGAATGTTTTCAATTTAGAAAGGTAGAATCCATTTTATATGCTCTGCCTTGGGGAGTCATTCATACTCTGTTTGTGTTCCTCTGTTTGAAAAGGATCCATTTATTGTTCCCTTTTCAGTTCCTCACTAGTCTTTCCATCCCATCCTCATTAAATTTTATTTGCTAAGTTTCCTGCCTATCTTGCCCCATGAAACACCCTGTGTTCTGATTTAATTCCTGGTTTTCAGCTGTCCCATTTTTGTCCCACACATCCCTGGAAATTCATTTCATTTTATTTAAACCTTTTATCCCTATCATTTTACCTAGCCTAATATCATATTTCTATTACACTTTATTGAATATTCTTTTATGGAGAGATCCCTCTCCTGTCCTTGTAGGGCTAGCTACAAGGCTGAGCATGGTTTAGTTGTTACCCTGATTTTCCTTTTTTAGCCTGGGGTCCAGTTCGGTTGCTAACATCTCTGGCAACCATACTGGGGAATACAAATATCATATCTAAATCCCCAGTAAATAATGACAAAGTATCATATCTGATTGATGATGGTCAACAAACAATCAGATGCATATAAAAGTTGAATCTTTCACCTGGGGACTCCAACTCAATGTAAAGACTCCACTGGAGGACCAAATATTTCCATGGGAAATGGAAGGACCTCACACAAAGTTCAGGTATCCAAAGTGGAATGGTATTCAGGATCTAATCTGCTTTCTTGTAAATTACTTCTTTGCTTTTCCCGAAGCTATCCTGAAAGTTTTTCAGAATTTGTTGTATGATAAAGGTGAACAAAATCTTCACTCAACCTGTTCAAAAAGTGTAAATACTGAGTTTTCCTTTGATCTTGGCCTCCATCCTTTTCCCAAATATTATGATGACCATCTTCGAAATGATCAGCCTAAATTAACCAAAACTGATCCCGTAGCTCCTGTATATACTCCTAGACCTTCTATAGTCCCGGATAGGTATAAACCTCTTGTTTTACTTTCTGTACTCCATGCTTTCCCTGCAAATTATTACCTATATTTGCCAAGATTTGATGGTGAATGTAACAATGTGAACGTTGAGCAACATGTGCAGAATGTTGAGACTTTCCTAGACCTTTTTGAGGTTAATGAAGAAGATGTTAGTATTAGGCTTTTTTCTCTTTCTTTGCAAGGCAAAGTCAAGAGTTGGTTCAAAACGTTGTCTGATGCGAGCATCTTAGAATTCCAGCAGTTCGTAAAAGTCTTCCTCAACAGATGGGTGGTCAGAAAGAACCCTTTTCTTATTTTAGACAAGTATGCCCAACTAAAAAGACAGTTAGGGGAGACAGTACAACAGTTTTCCACCAGATTCAATCGAGTCTATTATTCGATACCTGTCAATATAAGACCCCCTCCTGGTTCGGCTCTCTTACATTACCCGGGCGCTTTTGATCCAGAAATGGAGTTTCTTCTGAGAGAAAGGAACTTAGCAACACTTTAAGAGATACAGAACATTGCAGTAGATGTAGAAGCTAATATGTTGATCAGAAGAGAAAAGCTAAAGGAAGAAGAAAAGAAGAATGTTGTAGAGCACCTGACACCTTCAGAGGTAAATCTTGACCTTTTGGTAAACGCAGTGGAAAAGATGGTGCGGAAAATCACTGCCAGGAATGAAATGGATGTTCAAGAAAAAGTGGCTGATCCAAAACATTTTCTTTCTTATTCCAGTTATCATCCATCTAACAATGACTATGTTATAGAAAATATAGGAGATGAGATATCTCTTGATATGAATTGTATGCTTGATGATATGTTTTATGTTTATGATTTGCCAAAATTCGATCAATACGATGATGATGATTTTTTCCAAACACAAGCTAGTCTTGCAGCACAATCAACTGCTGATTTGTGGGAGGAAGTTCTTTTTCAACAGCTTGAAAACAGTAATCATCCGATGCATATCATCCAGGACAGTGATGAGGAAAGTATGGAAAATTGGGAAGTAAGTGAAAGATCTTTGCCTCTTTGTTTCGCTTCAATTCAGTTCATCAAAGATAACTTTCATGCAAATAGAAATCAACAATCTCTCAGTTTTAATGTTGAGGTTGAGACAGATAGTGAAATTCTTGAGCAAGTTTTTTATGAGAAATCTTCCCCTGAAACGACTGATGAAATCATCTGCGATATAAAACCCTCCCCAGCTCCAGATTTGCAGCCACCAAATGCAATTGAAGGTCAGATTATAGATGAAGGCTTGGAAGCTGAAACATATGATCTAATGATGCAAGAGGATTATGTACCCTTATGTTTCGAAGCATTTCAATTTATAAAGAAGAATTTTCGTAATATCTCTAAAAGAAAAGTTGAGTAGTCTGTAGAGTGTCATGCAGATACGTCGCAGCAGTCTTTTCAAGTTTTCTATGATCATATTGCTCATGTGTTGGATGATGTTTGTTGTAAAATTCCTTCTCCATTGGCTAACCATGTGCCAAAAAAGAATGTTGACAATAATTTTATTCGAAAGTCGACTTCATTGTCTTGTTCATCAAATGTTTCATTACAAAGCCCATATCAAGATTTGCAGTCATATAAGGAGACTAATGAAGAATATTTTTGTTTTGTTCCTAATCATCAAGAGGGATTGGTTATTCATGAAGTTCAGGATCCTTTTGACAGCCTGCTGCAGTCATCAAAAAGAGACAGCTCAGAGGTTAGGAAAAGTCTAAGATCAAGTTATGGAGATTACCTGGACCAGAGCAGTGATGTATTAAGGGAAATCAATAGTTATTTTTATGAAGACCCTTTCGCAGTATTCTTGAGGTCATCCGGTCAACTCAGACTTTGCAAATTTATCAAAATTCAACCTGATTCTAAGCTTCCATGGGAGTTGCCTTTTAGCTCTTCTCTCTACTTGCTCATTAGAAAGCACTTGGGGAGAATTCAAATAGCAGCCAAGATTCTTACATGGTTTCATTGGTTGTTCTATTTCACTTGATCAGGTGGTGAATGCAACAATTAGAGTAGGTTTTGATCAATCAGCTCAATTATGAGCATCTTTCCAGTTTGTCAATTGTGTTTTAGTCATGTCTTAAGTCAGTTTGGTTTTATTATGGTTTTTCAGTCTTAGCCTTTAGTCAGAGTCAGTATGCATTGTATCTTGTTTCAGTATTTTCGACTCCATGCCCAATGGATAAGGCTAATTGGTATATGGTGTTCTTGGCACCTCCAAGGAGCTACCATCCCCATTGGAGCCAATGTTAGTGTCAGTATAGTCATAATGCCATCAGTGATAAAAGTTAATCTTTGCATTTGCATATTAGGAGTCCCATAATAATCAATTTCACCGATCCGCTAGGTCATGAATTCATTGATGGTAGTAATTCTTCATCATTTTTCCCTCATGTGAAACTTGCTGATTTTCCTCTCTATGGTCTTCAGTCATTATTCACTTTCATTCTTAAAAATCATATCAGTAGGTCATAGGATGGGTCTCATTAGTTTCAAGGGTCTCACCATGGTCAAATTAATGATTCAAATGTCAATAAATATCAACAAGGTCATGAGGAAGCCAATAAGCTCAAATTCATAGCACCTGGAAGAATCAAAGAGACATTTTATTCATGATATTTCACCTTTATTATTATTCATTATATATCATCATGTGTAATAAGTCACAATTCAGAAGCTATTATCTCCACAAAGTGATTTCCATGCCTTCAGAGAGTTTTCCGTAGCATGTTCAGTGCCAAATCATCTTCTAAGTAGATCCATTAGAAAGAGTTCAGAAAGATATTTCCAACGGTATACTACACTTTCAAAACTGACTTCTGAATTGAAACTTATGCTTAAGTGAAGTATAAGCCCTTATATCCTCATATACCCCCTATTTCCCCATCTTTCCTTAAAATTTGTTTTATTAAAGTTTTATATTTCTTTAATAAAAACCCCTTTTCCCCATTTCTGATTACAAAATCGCATTATAAATTGTTTTAAAAAATATGCGATTTAATTGCTAACCACTTCCCCTCCATTTCCCCTAGAAACTTTATAATAAAAACCTTTATATTATAAAGTCCCGCCATTATAAACCACTTCCCCTTTTCCATGACCCCTTAAACTTTATAATAAATTTTAAGTTATATATTATAAACCTCGTCGCTCTTTAATCGCAAATCACAAATTTTGTGCTTCGATCCGCTGATCGCACCATCCTCCGATGCGATCAATCGCAAATCGCAAAGTGTATGTTCTGACCCGCCAATCGCACCATCCTCCGATCTGCTGATCGCACCATCCTTCGATGCAATAAATCGCAAGTCCCTCCTTCTGATCTCCCGATCGCATCTTTCCTTCCGATCACCCAATCACACCCCTCCCTCTGATTACCCGATTCGCTCCTCCGATCGCGACTACCCCCGATTGATCTCCCCACCGTCGATTTTCCCTGCCGATTGGATGGCCCATAGCTAATCGAGCCATCGCAATCGGCATTCCCCATATGTGTTGCACTCCGCTCCCCCTCTGATTCCCAATTGCGATGATAATCCCTGGTCCCACCTTAAGCCCTCTGCCCTTCCAATAAAATCATTCCTTCCTTTTATACAAAGTGAAAAATCATTTTTTGTTTACTCATAAGGGATTTCCCCGCTCCATTGTATATTGCCCCATCCGACCTAGGCTAATCGCATCAGAACTTTTTGGGTTTTGTTTCAACAACGTTCAACCCCCAATCCCAATTGCGATGCGGACCCCACTGCATCTCCCTTCCCTTTTCCCATTTAAAATACATTTTTCCCTTCATGAAAGGCGTAATTTCATTTCATTTATGTTTCAAACAAGCAAATTATAAAAATTTAGTTTTCTTCAAACAGAAAATGGAAAGCGAAAAGTTAGAGGCCGAGACCCAAATTCGTAACAGTCACATCTGCAGTTACGTGGTAAAGAGATCTACGTTACAACGTTTCGCCTTCTCACTGACCAGATGTAACACAACTCTTCCTTTACGGAGAGATTATTGGCTCTTGGTTTTCCATCTTCAGTTATGATTTCTCCCCTTTCCATCGATCTATATTCCCACAAAATCTGGCTATTTATTGTAAATGCTAATCATTTGTAAAAAGGGGTCTGAAGTCTGAGGTCTGAAAACTCAAAAGTAGGGGAATAGTGTGGCAGTGAGCTATGTGCTCCGTTGTACAGTTTGGCAGGGAATTAGTAAAGTGATGCAGCTCTGATTTGTGGGATTCATGTGGTATGAGTTTTAGCATATGTCCCTCCTTTGTGTTTCATATGTACGTTGTTATGTTTCACCATTCATTCATAAAAATTTCCAGTTGAATTTTTTCAAGTTAGAAAGGTAGAATCCATTTTATATTCTCTGCCTTGGGGAATCATTCATACTCTATGTGTTTTATTTTGTTTGAAAAGGATCCATTTATTATGCCCTTTTCAGCTCCTCACTAGTCTTTCCATCCCATCCTCATTAAATTTTATTTGCTAAGTTTCCTGCCTATCTTGCCCCATGAAACACCTTGTGTCCTGATTTAATTCCCGGTTTTCAGCTGTCCCATTTTTGTCCCACACATCCCCAGAAATTCATTTCATTTTATTTAAACCTTTTATCCCTATCATTTTACCTAGCCTAATATCAGATTTCTATTGCACTTTATTGAATATTCTTTTACGGACAGAGCCCTCTCCTATCCTTGTAGGGCTAGCTACAAGGCTGAGCGTGGTTTAGTTGTTACCCTGATTTTCCTTTTTAAGCCTGGGGTCCAATTCGGGTGCTAACAGGTACCTTACAAGAAGCTGAAGAAAAAATAGTGTCTACATTAGCATTACAGACACCTTTTGCACAAGAAAGAGCAGGGAAAAGAATCAGAGAAGATCAGTAATCTCTAATGACTAATTCATCCAGCAAAGAATTCAAAATCCATTACAAGAAGAAGAGAGAGCTCAATCCAAAAGTAAATACTATCAAGGATTTAGAGAAAAATGTGATTATTATTACTGAAGATACACCTCCTTCCACAGAGGCAAGTGATCAAAATACTTCTTCCCGTTCTACATCAGTTGTATCTCAAGATTAACATAAAGCCATTCAAACTAGTACAATTGTTACAAGGGAGAAGGAGAAAACTATCTTTGATACCTTCAAGGAGATAAAGTTGAAGAATGAGATGTTAAAGACCAACATCTAAAATCAGTTTTGGAAACAAACTCCCTGCTCATAGAGCAGGTTTCTCTCAGCCTTTGATTCAGATAAGGGAAAAATGCAATTTGCATTTCTTCAATCACAAATTCCACAGCCCAAGTCAGAAGTAGATTAAAAAATAACTGCATTTGAATTTAATACTAATTATATACACCCAATAGATCAAATGGAGTTATATAAATAAACAAGTGAGATGATTTCATCCACTCTCACTAGCACTGCTATGAGTTTATCATTGCAGGTTTCATTGGCTAATGTTCAATCACAACTGAAAATGGAGAAAATGTCTTCATTTTCCAAAGACTCAAGAATCAAAACTCTCGAAGACTTGGTGATCAAAATTGTATATGGTCCTTCCAATGTAAATGTTGTAGAGGAAATTATCAAGAAGAAGAATGTTGACATAGCAACATTGAGGAAGCAATTAAAGATTCTAGCTACATAATATCCTCTGGAAAAAGCCATAGAAGATAATGAGACCCAGAAGACAAAGACGATGAAGCTGATTATGGAATAGAATGCTCAAATAAAGTAGATGGAATCAGAGCTAGAAAAAATGATAAAGGATAAAGAAATAACAGAGAATACATCTAAAGTTCCTTTAGAAGAAATGCCTCTTGCATTTATTCCTACAACTAAACCTTCCACATAAAGTTTTATAGATGGAGCTGAGGAGCTCACTCAAGCAGTTCATAACATGTCAATTCAAGAAGAGGAGATAAAGAAATTGCAAGATCAAATAAAATTGCTACAATTTCATAAGGCCAAAGATAAGATTTCATATTGACACCCGATCCTAAGGGAATGGGTGAGATTTTATATTATTGTAAATTAGTAAATAAGGAAGGCCAAGAGACATTAGGAAGTGAATCCCAATAGTCTCACCTCCATGTATAAGCACACACACAATCTCCATCTAATTCATGTTTAGTTTTGAGAGTTACCTCTTGATCTAACATGGTATCAGATACAATCCCTTTTTTTGCAATCTTGCACTTGGTGTAACTCCCTAATGTATATGTTTTTCATATTTGCAGACTGTCACTATGCATTCAGATTTTTACTGCTCTTGTTGCATTCAATTTTTCTGCTGCATTCCGTTTTTCGGTTGCATTCCGGTCCCTCCTAGCATTCATAATTTATGTTGCATTCTGGTTTCTCCTAGAAGAACTTCTCCTTATGAAATTCTAAAAAATTTGCATTCTTCCCTCACAACATGCATCCTTTTTTTAGCAAATTCTGCTATCAATTTTATTTTTGCACACAACTATGCAAATTCTTCTCTCCATTTACAATCACTCCTCACCATTCCCTTGGCAACTCACTCCCCTCACGCTGTCTCTTAGCTCCTGAGAGTCACTCATTCCCTCACCTCATCGCCTCCTCGCTCTGCTCATTCCCTCTCTCCGCACCCTCACGCCCCTCTTCTGCCCTCACTACCCACCCACCTCCCTTCCCGTCGCTCTCCCCCTCCCCTCCCTCTCCTTGCACCCTCACACTCCCGTCACACTACCCATCCCCCTCCCCTACGTTTTTTTCCCCTTCCCTTCCCCTCACATCCCTCCATATCCCCTCCCCCTCCCCTCCCCCTCCCCTCCCCGCTCCCCTACGCTCGTTGCCCCCTCCCACTCCCCTCCCTGCTCCCCTATTCTGATTTCCCCCTCCCACATAGACCCTGCTCCCCTACACTCATTTCTCCCTACCCTACGCTCGTTTCCCCCTCCCCTCCCATGCAATTTTTGATCCCCTATGACCCTCCCCTCACGCCTTTCGTGCCTCACTCGGCCTGTGCTCCCTCTCCGCTTTTTTTTGGTAAATACCTTCCCCAAAATGCCTCCCCAGTAAATACCTTCCCCAAAAACATCTCCCCAGTAAATACCTTCCCCAAAAATGCCTCCCCCAATAAATTCCTTCCCCAGTAAATATGTCCCCCAGTAAATACCTTCCCCAAATAAACCCTCCCTCTAATAATACCTCTGTTTTTTCCCAAAAAAAAATACAGATTTTTTTTTTTATAAGTGCATAATTTAAACCAAAATAAATTTTTTTTATTTTTTACCATGATAGCAAAGTGATTTTTTTTCAAAATAATGCATTCTATCATATCTATTGTGGGAGTTGTTCTCTCTGGCAAGGAGAAATATCCTGAGTGGTATCAAAAAATAAATCACACTCTCATTTTTAATGATTTTTGGAGAGGAATTTGTGAAGGATAAGGAGACCATCCACCAGCAAATCCCACTTCAAACAAGGAGATCGCCATTTTGGAAAACAAGAACTACAAGGCCTATGCCTTGATTGCAACTTCCGTAAATGAAGAGGTGAGTCGCCATATTACATTGTTTTCAAATGTCTATGAAGCCCTAAGAAAATTAAAAGAACTCTATGACTCACATTCAGAACTTGAAATTGCTCAATTAATGATTAAGCTATCCAACCTTGAATTGAAAAATGATGACCCTCCTTCTTTATCTTCAGAAGTAAGATCTATCACACATGACATTAAGAGTAACGGTGTAGAAGTTGACATACCTCTCATAGCATATGTTAAGGCATTGTATCCCACTTACTCACATTACCTTGAGTCGTTGCAAGCAAGTGGAAACCTCATGAAAATCACCTTTGATTCCCTTGAGAAAAAAGTTTGCAGAAAAAGAGAAGGCTTTTGGAAAGATGACGACCCCTTTGTCTTATGAAGAGGCTATATGTTTTTCACATAGAGAAAAGAGTCATGCTCAAGATTCATCCAGAGGAGGAGGTGTCCGAAGAGGAACAGGATGAATAAATTTTAGAGGAAGGGAGGGAAGACAAACTCAAACTGAAAAATCTAATCTTCATTTCACACATTGCAATAAAGACTGGCATGATGCATCTACATGTAAGCTTCCTTAGGATAAAATTGAGCAGCAAATAAATCAATAAAAAAGTAACAATCATGACAGAGACAAAGGTAAATCACCTGAATCCACTCATTATGTTGTAGCACATTGTAACAATGGAGTAACTGAAGACTTGTTTGATGTTTCATTTACTTCTTGGAGAAATGATTGGTTGCTAGATTCAGGAGAAACATGTCACATGACATTTAGAAAATATTTTTTTGAAGAATTTACTGAAAATTTTGATGGAGTATTATACTTCGCAGATAAATCCAAACAAAAGTCATCAGGGCTTGACACAATCAAGCTTAAGTTGCCTGGTCTTCCATATCATATTCTACATGAGGTTCTATACCTCCCTGAGTTGGGGAGAAAATTTTTGTCCTTTGTCTACATCCGCCAGCAAGGACACTCCATTCACATGTTTTATGGCAAGGTTGAGATCATAAAAGCATCATATCTCTCACTTTTCATGGAGGGAATAGAATAAGGAAGACTCCTAAAGCTGAAAGGTTCCTCTGCTCATGTGTAATATTCCCAAATGGGGAAGCAGCAATATATGAACACAATATGGAAATAGCAGTGATAAATAAACTCATAAAATGTGAGAATAAAATATAGCCATCATATTGGAATTATAGCAGAAAAATGTATACAATATCTTGAGGAAATAATCACTCAAGTTAGGAAACATAAGCCTCAAGAAAACATGTATATGAAATATGAAGGACACTGCTACATAAAGAATGCCCAAGGCTATGACAGTGCAGTTTTATTAAGTAGAATTGCTGCTGGAAAGTCTCAATACACGGATCTGCAAATATATGGCTCATACAATGACGGGAGTAAATATCTAAACTCCCCAACTCAATTTCAAGGCAATCCGGAAAGGATTTCCTGAAATATGCAAAAAGTGAAAAATGTCGGAATGTAGTCCTAGGACTAAATAGCAGTTGCAACTCATGAACTAGATGAATATGATTGTGGATGATTTACATGATGAATGAGTCTCATCCAAATGATCCTTCAAGTGAAATTTTGATCCAATCATTAAATATCTCACCCTCTAATCAAACACTGCAACCCCTCACTGCAATTTCTCACTAAATTAACGCAGCCATAGAGGGACACTGCATTGTAGGAGATAGAAAATGGTTGGTGTGATGCTAAATATAGTGAAATCAGCTCCAAATTCTTCCTCACTGATATCCCAAAGCGAATAATGCTTCCTCCTCTGAAAAACAAGCTCTGAAAGTGGTGTTAGCAACCCTCCATTGCAACACCCACAACACAACCTAGCTCTAAACAGAAACTGCATTGTAGCTGAAGGAGGTAGCTTGGCCTCAAACCTAGACATGGATAAATATAGTACAAGCTCCCTCAATAGGCCTCTCAAGAAAGGAGAATGAATTCCTAAACATGAATACCTTGTGCGAAGCAGCACAGCAATATCAACTAAACAGTTGAAGAAAGAACAATAGTCATGCAGACCACAAAATCAATAATCCATATCATGCCTCACTATGGCTGCCTTCCTCTCCTTATATAAAAGTGTGAGCCTTATTACCTTGGGTCCCACTCATTAGGGTTTCCTCCACCAAGGAATATTCCTCCCTCTATCACCGCGTTGTCTCCATAGATGACCTCCACCTTCCATTCCAGTGTTGTTGACTTGGTCAAACTTGACCTTGTCCACATGTATTTTCCCCTGTTCACACATGAGAGTGTCAAATCCAGCTATTATTGTGATCCCTTTTCACATCATGAGGGATTTTATTCTTGTTTTATAAATGTATGGGCCTCCTTACCCATTTATTCATCTTTTAGGTGTCAAAAGAAAAAATCAATATTCCAATTCGCTGCATGCTAATTTTGTAATATTACATTGTGCCATCCTCTACTCTTGATTCAACGTGCCAAGTATGGGAGAAAATAATCCCATACTCTCCAAGAGTAACCGAAGAAATAATAACCTTTTCTACCTCCTCACACCATCATCATATAGACCATGGAGTAAAAACATGATGATTGATATGGAATATATCACATCACCCCAATACACCCAAACTCATGGCTGCCACATGATGTAAGTGTCATGCCATGTCACAAACACTAACACACATTTTGAAATAGGATATGCTACATGATGGCCAAACTCTTTCAAGAGCAGCCAGTGCATCCATGTGTCTTGCTACCATGTGTCATAGATCTACAAGTGGCTCACCAACCCCTTGCTCACCATCCACACCCATTCATCCAAATGTGGGTGTCTCCTATCATGCTCCCATTTGGTATCCCTCCAATGTACAATACCATCCTCCCAAATCAAATCACTATATTTTCACTTCTTGGGATATTGAAGTGCAACCTCCTGGAGATCTCCATATGAAGACCACTCATCAATGACCAAGTTGAAACCATAAGGATCCAAATATGTTGTAGGAAAAAAATTCTCATTGAGTTTTGAAGTGATCTTCAAGAAGGATACATCATAATAATGGGAGATTTCAACCATCATAAGATGTATTCCATCAACCATCTGCCTATCCATAGCTTCATAAGTGTATTGGTCATAAGAATGTCTCAATAATATTTGGGCCCCAAACTGATCACTGCCACTCAATGATAGTGTTGATGATCTCCATGATGGTACACATGTTTTCTCATGATCATGCATAATGTTTAAATTACAGTTCTGCATTGGATTGATTAGGATAATGCTCATCCTATCCTTCAAAACTCTACACTCCAACCCAAAGTGTTGTGTGCATCTCAAAAATGAGATACCAGTATGAATATATATCTCCTCATTGAACGAGTCAAGGGTCCTCTGCGTAGTGATAGTCTGCTGCTCCAAATCAACAATGTTCTTTGACCCTAGGTCATGCATTTTTCCTGATGGAATGCTACCAAAATCCTCCATATGATGTGCTGAAATAATAGGAAGTGGAAATGTTTGCATACCTTGATAAATCTTGGGAACATCTTGTACTGCTAGAAGTGTTCCTTCCTCCAATGTGATGGCTTCCCCAACTGCTAGTGATGATGGTTGCTCCTCTACTAATGCACCAACGCTGGCATAAGTGTCCTCCTCCTCATTCATCTCCTAAACAATGCATGGTACTCCAAGTGTCAAGAGATCAAGACCACTTTGAAATGATGCAAGTGTTCCTTCTCCTAATGTAAGTACTCCCGTAGCAAGTGGTGGTGGAAGTTTCTCTTCCTCTGGAATAATAATATGGACATCTTCCCTTGGCTTCTCTGGTTTCTTCTTATCAAACTTCTTGATCAACCTTTGAGTAAAATCTGCATATGCAGTCACTCTTGCATGACTCAAATGGCTGAACCACAAAATGTTTTCTTCACCCTCAAGGTGCAGCACTGCAATCTCAATAGCTTCTCTTTCTAATACTAGATGTAGCAGGAATTAGCATCTAACTTCCTCCTCCAAGCCCTTGTTGAGCAAGTGGATGATCCATAAAATGTAGACAATAGAAATCTATTGTGTTTTCTTCTCATATTGCTGCAAGGTCTCCTTTCTTCTTTGAGTTGAATGAATTGTTGGAGAGTCGGAATCTCCTTGAAAGCCCTTGATTAATACTTGTACCCTGCAAGATATTTACTAAGAATCTCATGATCTGATTTTCCTCCATATCCATGCCTTTCATATTCTTCTTCAAAAGAAAAGGGCACAATGTATTTCTTTGGAGCTCTATGCAATACCAGTTTATTTAGCTACTGATAGGAAGTGCATGGACCTTCCTCTTCTTGAAACCCTTTTCAGGTCTCATTTATCTCTCCTCTCTCATCTACTTGACCTCCTTGGAGAGGTTCTTCATAGATCTAAAAATATATGAGGCAAAGCTCATTCCTTCCATCATTATAGATCTCTTCTTCTTCTTCTTCTTCTTCTGCTTCTTCTTATAGCATATTGTCTGAAACTCACAGGTTGAGCCAAGATTATGCTCTGATACCACTGTAATATCCAAAAATAGGAAAAGCAAGAATATAGTGCATAAACATGGAAATAGCAGTGAAGATCAATGCATAAATGTAAGAGACCAATATGGAGCCTTATTATTCATCATAAAAGAAGAAATTATGTTATAAATAATAGGGCACAAATTATGCAACATGAACCAACAAGCCTCCAATAGATAAAACCCCTCAAAATGAGGCACTGCTACTATACCAAAATACCAGAAGACAACTACAGCGCAGTCATAAGAGCACTTCTACAAAAAATGAATATACAAAATATGTAATGGTTGATATATCCCTCAAGAGATAATACATAATGAAGATCAAGGCTCTATAAAACCTCCAACAAGAAACCCAAGAGGGTTTTCATAAATACACCAATATATAAGAAATGAACCAAAGCCCTAGGGCTAAAGATTCACTTAAAAAATACACCTGAAAAGATGTGGCTGGTCTGATATGACAAATAATGTAGCCTCCTCCAATAGAATCTATAGATGAAAGGTTGATCCCTTCATTGGAAAACCTTCTCCCCAAATGGTGTACTGAAACCACCCCTATAACTCCTCCCTAAAATAACACAGTCTAAGACAGAAACTGCGTTGTAGGTGAAAATGATAGTGTGTGATAGTGCCAAATGCTACAGTAAGGCTCAAGGGCCTTCCTTACTAGCATCCCAATGGAAGGAAACCTTCCTCTGCTGAAATATATCTCATAAATCACCCAAATGTATTCTCCACTACTGCAACTTGTAACACAACAAAACCCTCTACAGAAACTGCGCTGTAGATGAAATATGGAGCTTGGCCTAATGTCAGAATGTGGAAATATAGTGCAATCGCTTCTCCTGAGTAGGAACTCGAATTCCCCCGAGGATGAAGGTGGGATTCCCGCTCGGGAACACCCATGCTAAACAACATTGCAGTCTTAGCTAAACATCTGAAGAGAGAAAACAAGTTTTAATAGACCATATCAACATAATAATCTACAAAATACCCATATATGGATGCCTTGCCCTTCCTTATATGCATTGTGAGCCTTCTCACCTTGGGTCCCACTCATTAAAGCCACTACTCTCATGGAGAATTTCTCCCATTAACATTGTGTTGTCTCTCATTGATGAGCAATTCTCTCCATACCAGCGTTGTTGATTTGGTCAACATTGACCTTTTCCACATGCTCTTTCCCCTGTTCTCACATGGAGTTTATTTATCTAGCTATCAAGATTATCCCTTTTTACATTAAGAGGGATTTTATTCCTACTAAAGAGATTTATGGCTCTCCCTACCCACTTATTCATCTATCTAAATGACAAAAGCAACAATTAATATTCCAATTAGCACATGGTAATTTTGAAATATTACATTGGAGTGCCTCCTAGCATCTTGAAGGTTTTCCTCTTGGCAGCAAAATGGCCCCCATAGGATCCATCAAGGCATGTTGAGAGGATACCAAAGACTTCATATTCCCTTTCCAATCTCCTCAAAATATGATCTAGTCCCAATCTGAAAAGGTTTCCCACAATCCATGTGTAAGGGGCACCTTTCCTGACAATTTTTCTCCTTTCCTTAGAGGACAGATTGGGAGGAAATTGTCTAGTAACCAGGAACTTTTTTTATGTTAGCAAAAAAAGGTGACAACAATGATATGGCGAATAGGCGCTCATATAGAAGTTAACCATCTATCATGTCTTCATTCTCTGCAGGAAGGGTTAGTCTAGACAAGAAATCTACAACTACATTCTCTTTCCTAGGCTTTTCAATAATGGTTCAATAAAATTTTTGTAATAAAAATAACCATCTAATAATCCTAGCAGTAACATCTGGTTTTTTTCCTCAAATACATAATGGAAGCATGATCAGTGTGTAAAAAGAATTGGTACCCTATAATTTAATATCTAAACTTATTCAATGAATATATAATAGACAATAGATCATTTTTAGTGATAATATAGCTGAATTCATCCTTGGAAAAAATCTTACTGATGGAATATATAAAATGAAACAAATTACTTTCCAACTATCCCAAGGCTACCCCTACAACTTTGTCGGATGCATCTAATTGAATATGAAAAGGAAAGGCCCAATTTGGGCACCTGCAAACTGGTATAGTTGTCAACTTCTCCTTGAGTCCTTCAAATGATTCTCAAAATTGGTTTGTCTAACAAACATATAAATAATTTTTTAGAAAATCAAACAAAGGTGATGCCATTTTACTAAAATCCTTAATAAATCTCCTATAATATCCAGCTAGTCCTAGGAAACTCCTAACATCCCTTTGTTTCTGAGGAATGGGGACTCCTATAATAATGGAAATCTTGTTAGGGTCAAATTGAATCCATTTCTTATATAGGAAGTGGCCTTGAACAATCCCTACATTCATAAAAAATTTACATTTTTTAGGCTAAAAAAGAGATTCATTTCAATGGATATTTTCAAAAATCTACACAAGTTAGAGATGGCTTCCTAGAATGCATCTCCCTAAGTAGTGAAGTCATACATATAAATTGCAACCAACTCATAAACAAGATTAGCAAAAATACTCAATACTTACCTTTGGAAGGTAGCATAGGCATTACACAAGACAAAAGGAAGGACCCTATAGGAAAAATTCCATAATGGGAATATGAAGATGGTCTTATCGTAGTCTTCAAGAATGGTTTGGATCTAATTGTGCTCACTAAAACCATCTATAAATTAAAAGAGATTTTTCCTTGGAAGACCACCCAAAAATTGATCAATAAAAGGTAAGGGAACATGGTATTTCTTGGTATCCATGTTAAGTTCCTTGTAATCAACATTAACTCTCCATTTACCATTATTTTTTGACATAATAATAAGAGGTGATACCCATTCACTCTCTAAAATAGGATAAATGAATCCCGCGTCCAATAATTTCTACAATTCTTCTTTCACTATGTCTTTAAGTGTAGATTTCATCATTCTATGGGGATAGAAAATATGTTTGTGTCCTTATTTGATGTATATGCGATGTGTACAAACTAATGGATGGACCCATTTCATTTCTTTGTAATCCCAAGAAAAGGCATTAACTTGGTGTTTACATAAGACAATGAACAATTGTTTCTGATCTTGTTCAATTGAAAGGGAAGACCTTATTTTTAGGGTTCTAGATGGGTTGATTTCCACAATTTTGACATTGTCTTGATCAAAACTAGTAGTGATTATTTCTTCCCATGGATTTCTTTCAGGATTCCCTAAAGGATCCTACACTGGTTCATTAATTTCCATGGAAACTTTATGTCTATTTTGTAGAAAGTTATCAATAAGATCATTGTCATCTAGTTGCCTGCTTCCAATAATGGCTTATAGTGTACAGATTGGGTAGGGGGATGATTGATATAATTATTCCTATTCTTCCTCCTCTACCCACATAGGCATATCATTCTCAACAATGGGTTTAGTAGGGGGTATAATACAAGCTAATTTCTGAGCTTCCCACTCTTGATTGTCATGTTCCTAGATTTACAATTGATATAAGCATCAACAGTAGCTAACAAATGTCTCCCTAGGAGGATAGGATACCCATTGAACTTGGTCTTAGGTTGGATTACTAGGAAATCTATGGGGTACTCCTAGGAATTGATGGAAACCATAACATCCTTAATGACACCCTAAGGTGATACTGTGAATCTATCTAGAAGTTGTAACATTGTTGTGGTTTTCCTTATGGCTCCTTAGAGGTTGATATTAATCATGGTTTCTATATTCATGACATGTATTGCAGCCCCTAGATCAATGAGAATGTTGTGGACTACAATGTTTTTAATATGTATATCCATTATCTGAATACCAGGATCCAAATACTTTGGAGATATTATCTTCCCATGAAATAGTTCAACTAATTTCCCAACAACATTGATAGTGGGGGCCTCTCTCCTCTTCCTTCCTGGCCTCTTGAAATAATCTTCCATAATGAATATATTATATATGAGAAAATATTTTATGGCCTATAAGAGAGTTATTTTAACACATATTTTTCAATTATCCTATAAGTTCAACCTCTTCTAGGGTGTGTGATTTTGGATGGACCAAACTTTCAAGATAGAAAGGAGGATTGGTTTGAGGAGTACTTTACTCCTTCTCTTATTCAGTATATTCTATTATAGAAGGTGGGTGAGCACTATGAAGTACCATCCTAGAATTTTGTTTATATATTAGCTTTCTACAACATACGTAGGATAGGAAGTTTATCCACTATAGAATCACTGAGGTTGCTTTTTGTTTGGGTTTTGATTAGGTTGTGCGGGAATTTCGGTTTTCTTAGCTTGTTTTTTTTGGGTTAGTTTTGATTGAGGAGGAGGAATTAAGGTAGGTGGTTGGGATACCTAGGCCTACATCCTTATGAGGGATTATCCCATTAAGGAGGTTGGGGATGGTGTGATTGGAAATGTGGAATGGTAGGCTGAGGAGGAGGATAGGACCAAGGTGAAGGAATAGACCATGGTGAGTTGTTTGAAGGATACCAAGACTGAAAATGTGCAGTATGATTTGAATTCAAATAAGGAGGATAGTTTATAAATTACATACCTTGTTGATATGGCCTAGGGCCTTGTGGCCTCCTTTGGTTGAAAAATAAAAGTTGATCCGTGCCTCCCTTTTCTCCTTGATACATCGCATTTATACTAGTAAGAGATGGACATTTTTCAATTGCATGATTCTCCTTACACACAAAGAATATTTCTATTACATCCAATGGACACTCATTCCTAGGGTGTCTCTTGGTGCATCTAGGAAAGAATATGGCTAATTCCCTTTCTTCTGCTTCTTGTTAATTCTTGATTTCGATGGTGTCCATATACAAGGAAAAACTGTTTAACATTTATCTTTTAAAATCCTCTAACATTCTTCCTATTTAATTCTTGAAGGCCGAGGTAGTGAGTGAAGAGCTTACAAAGCCTTGGTTTGATATAAATCTTTTCCTTGTAGGCCTAGAGTGGTTTTTAAACATTTTCTTGCTTTCCTTATGATTGAGATGGTAAATATCTCAATCAGATAACATGCTGAGGGTCTCCATAAAATCTTCTCTAACCCCTCGGAGTAATACCAACTTCATTGACTCTGGATCAAGGGTAGATTTAGCCCTTATATAGATCAGCAGAAATATTTCTTCATAGTCCTTTAGGGACTCATCTAGTCCTTGAGTCATCCTAAATATTTACTATTTTTTGTCCCTTGCTCTATAATAATATTTGTATTTCAGGTTAAATTCTTATTGCATTTAAGCCCAATAAGTTATTCCAAACTCATGAACCAGAGCATGGTTGGATCCTTGAGAATGGAAGGAAACAATTTAAGTTTCTTCTCATCATAGGTGTAATCATATGTCCTACATACAACAAAAAATTCAAACATGAAGGTATCAATTTCTTCATAAACCAAGTCATAAAAATGTGAAATGGAAGTGGGGCTAATATCTTCGTTCTAGCCTCCCCATTTGTCTCCCTCATTGGAAAGTAATTAGGGTGTAGTTTTCTATACATTCCTTCAGTGGGTGATGGAGGTTCTTCTTTCCCTATGAGCTCATAAAAAATCTTCGGTTTTTCACCAAAAAGTTTCTCCAATTCTTCTGCGGTCAAAGGAGGAGGTTCACAGTCATTGAAAAGTGACCGTTGACTACTTGTAGAGGTGAGGGTTTACGAAAAAAAATACCTGATTTATCCCAAGGTCTATGAGGCATGAAATAAATGTTTTTTTTTTCTTTTCAAATTTTTTTATCGATAGAAAGACTAATGCAAAACAAAATTGTATTTTTTTCAAGAAATGGCCTACTTCGACACCTCCCTAGCAACGACGCAAAAAAATGATGAGTCCTATTATTGTAAAAATAATGTTCTAACTCCCAATGCTACTAGCTTTAATTTATCATTCTATTGTTCACACAAACTTAAGAGGTGATAGTGTTATATGCGCAGTAAGCAATATTTTTTCCTAAGCAGCTCTGAAGCAATGGATTGAACTGAAATGTGTAGAGAGAATTTTGCAAAATTCCAAAGAAGTCAAACTACTAAACTTAACTTTGCAAGAAAGGAATTGAAGAGTTACTTGTCCTATTGCATTAAGGAGACTCTAATATATTTTTATGGAAAGAAGGATGGAAAACAAATTCCTAATATGTCATGTAGAAGATAAATGATAAGAAAGTAAACCCTAGCTAATTGCACGAAAGAAGTGATTATAATCTATCTCAAAAGAAATTAAATTTACACTATTGAAAATAATGTAAAATCTATCCTATTTACAGAAACCATCAAATTGTCAATATAAATCAATATAAACCATTTCTATGCTACTTAACTCATAACCAAAACAATAAAGCATAATTGCAGCTTTAATGTTATAGTGATGAAAGGAAGATATAAGAATGGTATTTGGTCTTATCAAGTTGGATTCCAAGGCTTATGGCATATTTTAGAGTGATTAAAAGAAAAAAATAGGATTAAGAGTGTTATGAAACCAACTCCCAAAATAGAAGAATAGAGAGATGAACACCTTAGAAATCAGCCACTTCGAGGGGGAAACCTCCTTTAAATTACACAACTGAACAATTCTTGGATGACACTAATGAAAAAACCTCATTTCTATATATAGGAGTCCATCGGGTCACAATATAATCCTAGTCGACCTAAAAATAATAATGTAAGGGCACAATAATACAAATATGGGGACTATAGGGGTACAACAATAAAAAGGGAGCTACACTAACAATAATAAGGGACTAAATTAGTAATATAGGGCCCTAACATGCCCCTCTCCTTCAAAAAAGTGTTGTACTCAATGCTTGAGAAGTTCTGGATGCTTCTGTATAAAATTCTCATCTTCCCATGTGGAATCTTCAATGGGTAAGTTCTTCCACTTGATGAGGATACTCTGAAATTGATCAATTTTGTAGCTATCGAGATCTTGTTTCCGTGACTACTTTAGGTTCCAATATAATTTTTCCTTCCTTGTCAAGTTATGGAAATATTTTTTGAAAAAGAAGTTTGTCACCTATAACCTTCTTTAAGCATGAAACATGGAAAATTGGGTGCACTTAGGAAGATGCAAGAAGCTCCAATTTGTATGCCATAGTAGCAATCTTTTGCAACACCTTGTAAGGACCATAATACTTTGGTGATAATTTATTATCATTCTTAGCTTACTTCAGGGACATTTTTTTGTATTTTTGTAGCCATAAAATACGCAGTCACCTACATCAAAACTTCTCTCGGTCCAATGTTGATCTACTTGTTGTTTCGTTTGATTTTGTGCCAAATTTAGGTTATCCTTTAAGAGTTGGAGAACTTGATGTTGATGCTCGATGTGATCTTCCACTACTTGAACCTTAGAATTTTCTCTTAAAGATGATGTGATGGATGGTGAATGATATCCATAAAATGCCATAAATGGGGTCATTTTTGCTACAGTGTGGAAGGAAGAATTATACCACCATTCAACCAGAGGTAGGAAATTGACCCATTGTGTTTGTTTATCAAATACAAAGCAACAAAGATATGCTTCCAAACATTTTTTCACTCTCTCAGTTTTCCCATAGGATTGAGGATGGTAAGATGAGTTAAGAGCTAGTTGAGTACCCAAACATGAAAATCATTTTGTCCAAAAATTTCGAGTGAAAATTGGATCTCTATCACTTACAATAATATTTGGCTTCCATGTAGCTTTTTAATTGTTTCCATAAATGCAGTAGCAACTGTAATCTCTTTAAATGGATGATATAATGCACAAAAGTGTGCATAATTGGTAAGCCTATCAACTACCACCATGATGACACTCTTTCCTTCAAACTTAGGTAAACCTGTGATAAAATCCATTGAAACCTCATCCCAAAATTTATTTGTAATGGATAAAGGTTATAGCAGACACGGGGTCTTAATTGTATCAACTTTATTTTGTTGGAAAACAATACACCAAAAGCTTTTGAATATTAGATTTAAGGCCATTCGAAAAAAATCTTTCTTCACCCTGTGGTAAGTTTTTAAAAATACCGAGTGTCCTCCTAAGGGAGAGGTGTGAAATTCCAAAAGAATATTTTGTTTTAGTTGAAAATTCTTACAAATATATAAGCGATATTTGTACCATAAGGAATCATTTTTCCAACTAAATGTATCATATGTATTGGGATCTTGCTTAAAAATTTTAATGAGTGTCCATACTTGTTCGTCATTCTTCCATTCCTCCCTTGCTTCGGTTATCCAATCTAGTTGGATAATAAAAATGGCACAAAACAATTCTTCCACATCCTCATCCTTTCTTGAGAGTGCATCTACGACAACATTTAGCTTCCCTTTTTTGTAGATGATTTAAAATTGATAACCCAACATCTTTGCAACCCATTTTTTCTACTCTTCTGAAGACAGTCTTTGTTCCAAAAAGTATTTAATACTATCATGATTATTTTTTAACTTGAAGTTTCTTCCCATTAGGTAAGGTCACCATTTCTTGTAAATAATTTCTTGTAATATCCCAAAGGGAAGAATGTCGTAATAAAAGAACGCAATATATGTACTAAAGCACAGTAAAAAAATAATCTAAAGACACCATAACAATTTACATAATAGCTGAGCCATTTTATTATATAGGAGGTGGAATGCAAGTATAACAATGCTCAAAATATAAGACACTCAAGCCAAAGAACAAGGATAGAATGACCCTAAGGTCCTCCCACAAGAGGGACTGCATAACTGTTGGACTACTGGAAGGAAAAATGCCTTATCCCTCCTGCAAATGTCAGGGTAGCAACTACTGGAAAATATGGCAATGTAGATCTTGCAGTTCTAGAACTCCGATGATGCTGAAAATTGAGATCCAATCTCTATGATGAATACCCAAGTTAACCCATAAAGGATTTTACAGATATATCAATCTAAGAAAATCACCCTCTTAGAGCTCCAATATACAATTTTTGGGTTGTTATAGCATCATTTATCACCATTATATACTTGATGACTTATGCATTGGCCTTGGGCAGCCCTTCCATTTAGACTTGGTCATACTTCTCAAAAAAAAGTATCCTAAAACTAATACGTGACTCTGCCCACACTTTTTCTCGTATACAGGGGGGTCCATACATAGAGAACCCACGTATGCCATTTAAAATATTAAAAATAGATACAATTTCCCTAATTTTGAGGCGGGGTTTACAGTTGTTCATGTAACTTAACTACCCCATCCCGTGGCCTAACTATTCCCCAACTAAAAAAACTAATTTTAGGAGGTATAAATACCCCTCAAGGGAATGGCCTAAGAGAGGAAGAGAGAGAATTATAGATATTATACCCTATTGGAGCCTTATCCAAGTATGATATTTCTCCTATGCCTTCTGCACTCCACAGATTTTTAGGAAACCCTTGTTTCCTTGAGATGTTCACCTTCATCCTATGTGACATCCATTGTGCACGATCCTTAGAAGAAGTTTTGCGAGGCTTGGGTTGGACAGATCCAGATGATGATTTTCTTGAGGCCATGGCGAATTTCAAGTGATCTCTGCACCATTTACTTATTGTACATGTTATCAATGAAATAATTTCCATCTTGTTCCTGATTTTATGTGTCATATATCTATTATACATGTTTAATGATCTTAAATAATTCATTGATTGTTATTACTATGAGATTATGTATGTTTTTTGCTAACATATAAAACATATCTATGTTGTACAACTAGGATTTTGTGCTTGTTCTTTGTTGGTTTGTAGGTTTCGGAGCATCAGGAGTTGCAGGGGGTTTGAAGCCCACAGGATCTACTACAATTGAGGGAGAAACGGGTAAGATCTGCATTCCTTATTCCCTAGTTTAAGGCATAGAAGTTGGTTAATTGAGTCCTTGTGATGACATGCCCCTGATCTGTGAAGGTTTATCAACCCAAGAACTTAAGGTAACATTGCCCACAATAGAACTGGTGACTCCGCTAGGGATTAAATCTGTGTAATTCCTAGTTTGGGTTGTTGTATTTGTCTTGTAGGTTCCTTGATAGGGTTATCACTTTTTACAATCTAGTAAGACTTTTTCCAATTAGACCAAAGCCCTAGTCTCTTAATCAGGCTTGAATTTTTATTTTTTTTCTTATTTCTATTTTCATACACTACTTAGTCTTTGCACAGCCACATATACCTCCTTTTTTTCCCAAAATAACTCGTCTATACGTGAGTTTTTTTTGTTACAGTTGCGTATACACGCTAGTTGCATACAACAAAACCACGTATCCCTGGGAAAAAAATGAAAATTTGAGTTTTAAACCTTTTTTGTTTTTTCTTTCTATGGTGGACTACTCCTTTGGTGCCTTTAAGGTGTCTAGACTATGTTTAATGTGGTTGCATATCCATTTCTCTCTTGTTATTTTGCAAACCTAGCCATTTGGTAAAATTTCCTATTTTATGTGATTGCAATTTCGACTATGGCACCAAGATCTCTTCCTAGAGTTCTTGGTTTTTCTGACCATTCAAAACAATGAGCCTCTTCTTGTTTTCTCTTCTTAGCCCTATGATTTCTTCACTTTTAGTTTTTTCCCTTGTTGACTAACTTGGTTTTCTTGGACTTGCCTTGTAGAAAATCTTGAAGAAACCCTTCTTGGTTTTTTCTTGAGTTTTTGTTCATTGAAAGATTCTGCTGCTATACTGAATCAGTTGTTTCAATTTTTGCTTCCTCTTGTTCATTTGGGTCCTGCTACGAAAGTAGAATAGTTGGCTTTAGCACTTTGAAGCCCTTTTTGAGACTCATTTTTCTTGATTTCGATTCTTGGGTATTTTTATGCTTGCCTTCTTGAAATATTTTCTCTTCCATTATAAGTGAAAAGCTCAAAAAAATTTATTGTTTCCCATTGCTTTTGCTTGAGTTCATTTTTATGGTTTTTCATAACTTTTGAAGAATTTTTGTTTGTTTCTAGTCCTTGGTTCTTGGCTTCATTTTGAAGGAAGACTTTTCTCTATTTCTTTCTTTTGCATCAAGTACATTTTGGCATTTTCTATGCATAGGGGTTTTGTTTGGAACTAGCCTTGCTTTACTGTCAAAATTGATTGAACCATTTCTTTCTAAAGACTCTTTCCGCTTCTTCAAAGCTAGCAATCTTAGAATCTGCATGTCATTGGTAGTTTTGCATTAAGTGCATTCAAGAATTTTAGTCTTTTTCATAGTTTTATGAAGTGTATGATGTGTGAGTAACTGAAAAGAAAAAAACATATTTTTTCTTATTTAGTTTCGTAGAACCCATATGGAGATCTCTTTTCATTGAAAGAAAAATATTGCATTTGCATGTAGTAGGTTTTCCTTGATTTATTTTGTGTCAATAAACACCATCAGTTGCACTTCCGTATACCTTTGACTTAAGTAACAGCCAATTTAAAATCAAGCACTACAATTAAAATCAACTAGAAGTTTTTGTATCATTATCATTAATCATACACCAACTAGCTAGGTTTTAGGGCCTTGGAATAGGTGAGTGGAGAGTTAACTCTCCAAGGCTGCTCAAATTGTTAAACATGTTAGGGTCCCGTGATTTGGCCGATTGGTGAGCCAAATGAAGATGTAACATCAAACCAAGCTTTGGAGCCCAAGGACCTAGCCTTCCTGGACTCAGAGAGGGCTCTCTCTATTTGTGTAAAGGATATCGGTGTGTTTGCTTATGGTGTTCTGATATTAGGTTAGTTATGAAGTGAGTTTCTGATTTTTTGGTTTTTTAAGTTTGTGAGGGATAAAACTGATCAAAGATATAAAATGGATAACAAGATGTAGATAAACTGGGCTATGGGGTCAAACAGGTCAAGGAAGCTATCAGATGATGATGTAAGGCTGCTGTAGGGCCGATTTGATTCACGGTAGAAGGGATCTTTGGGCAAAATGGAGTAAATGAACATCAAGCTTGTGAAAAATAAGGGATTTCAAGTGTAACTAGTTGATAGCAGACATAAACATGTTATAGCAAGCCATTAATCATGCTAAATGTAACTATGAGCTAATTAATACATAGAAATCAAACATTCCAGCCATGCATAGAAGTATAATACCTTCTAACTTCGGGAAATGGCTATCAGACTTTGGGGAAAACACATAAGATGGACTAACAACTCAGAAAACTATGCTGGAATGCCTAAACATAGTCTCTAAGTCATTGGGCACTTTGACAAACAAGCTTTCATAGTTTTAGGCAAAGGGCTAGATCGGGACTAGGCCTCCTTGGTTCAACAAGATGATAAGCTAATCAATCAAAGAGATAGTTTTATGGACAGAACTATGGACAATCATAGGTAGACAGGGAAAACCATACATCCTACTCAACATGCATAGAACTTATGAATAAAACTAGCAACAATACCTTAAGTTACTAAAGAGCAGTTAAGAATTCTTTAGTATAACTAAGGAAGAAGAAAACATAAAGCTATGAAGATTCAGGAACTTTGAGGTGCCTCCATGGGCATATCTCAAACTTAATCTCTACTGATCTATAGCAGCAAGAAGCATGTATCATGAGTGAAAACTAGAAGATAAAAACAAAGCAAGAAACACTATACCATTCTACCATGTCATGGAATCCATCAACAATCCTCCATCATTCATCAAAAGCATCCAAGAGGCAGTCCAAAAATCATAACACAAATATGTTCTTCAAAGCTCATATGACCAATATATTGATTCTTCTCTCAAGTTCAGCCTCTGATTTACAATGAAACCCATGAAATAAATAGGCTTGAGGGAGGAAAACCTCATGGAGCAACTAGCTATCCCATTGGCCAAGTCAAAATATCTAAACTTGTCCTTGAGGCTTTGCAAAGCCCAAGGCACAAAATATCCCATAAAATATCTAAAAAACTACTAAAAACGGAAACTATATTGACTTTACATCATTTCCCAAGTGTAAAAATAGCTAAACGCACATTTGGGAAAAGCAGATTTTTGAGGTTCAAAAATTACAAAAATATTTCATATATATATCTGAAAAAGGTCCCCTGACTTGCTGGAGGCAATTGGAAGCCTTCCCGATGTCGAAACGAGGCTCATGATAGCTCGTTGGAAAGATCTCTGTGTCTACTTTCCGGCGCAACTAAAATCATCTCAATATGATGCCTAGAAGTTCCCCAAAACTGTACCTGTGTGCAAAAAACTAGGAAATAGCAGACTGCTGATATGGCGGGCAGAATGTGCAAAAAGAGAGCATTTTTCGCCAATTTGAGGGGGCGAATGATCTCCAAATTATCTGAAAATCGCTGGGGACCTGCTCATATAATTATGGCATCCATTGGTATCATCCTTCTCCTTTGACAAATCTTCAAACTGAAATGGCGAATTTATGAGTTTTCGACCAAAAACCCAAAAAATGCCAAAAAACAAAAAGTTGTCGAAATGGGCCCAAACTTGGCACATATGACCCTCAGGGGTCCATAGCAACATGCTTCGAAGCTGAGGCCAAAATATCAAGGGTCGATATGCTTTTCCCTTCTTTTCGTTCCGGGCGCTTCCCTTTTGCCTTCTTCAATTTCTCTTGGGCTGCCTTTAGTTTGCGCCTGGCAAACTGATTCAACTTTTGAAAATGATGAGTCCTCTTCCTTTGCAGCTCTAGATCTCTGTTCGCCCTCTCAAGCTTCATTTCCAAGTGTTTGTTAGCTCTTTCAAGCCATGCCTCTTTGTTTTCTTCAATTTCCTGCTCAAGGAGTGCAGTGAGAGGAAAGGCTTGGAGATGGGCTTGTTCTTCTGCTTTCTGCTTTTCCAAGGCTCTTTCAAGCCCTATAGTCCTAGGCCTCTTCCGCCTAGGCTGGTCTTCCTCTTCTTCCTCATCAAACTCACCAATGAGTTATTCTATCCTTGCTTGCACCTTAGCTGCCTCATTCTTATATTTGATCGCCCGTGCTTCATGAACAGCTGTGTGAACATTCATCTGTTTGTTTTGAATCTCTAAGAAGTGGTTGAAGTTCCTTGCCCTTTGAAGATCCTCCTCTAATGCCTCAATTTGTCCCTCTTTATGAATTAGGAGGTTTTCGAGAAGGCGGGCCTCATTATCACTGTCATCGCTTTGGATTGGGATGACAGCTAATTCACCTCCATGCTTTGTACTTTCTCCAACTTTGCTTTTACCTTTGAAAGCCAATCTTGCGCTTTTCCTCCTTGGCATGCTAGAAGGTGTCCTTTTGGGTGATTTCCTCTTGCTAGGAACAATCTTTGTCACTGTTAGGGTGGCAGCTTTAGCCCCTCTTTTCCTTGCTGTGCTGAGCTTTGTTATTTTGAGAGGAGGATGCACAACTGATTTACCTTTGACATCTTCCTGAACTTGCTTCTCTTCTTGAGGCTGCTGGATATCTTCTTCTGGTTGTTCACTTTGCTGCCCCTGTTCGCCAATATTAGCTTGCTGCTCTTCACCAATGTCTTGTTCAATTTGTGGCTCAAGAGGTGTCTCAATTTCCTGCCCAACTTGCTGTTCTTCATCTTGCACCTGCTGTTGTTCCTTATCTGCTGTCTGTTGTTGTTCCTCAATTTGTACCTGCTGCTGTTCATCAATTTGTACCTGCTGTTGTTCATCTTGGACCTGTTGTCCTTCACTTTCTATTTGTTGTTGTTCCTCATCATCTAACTGCTGCTGCTCATCTCTTTCCTCTTGTTGACTTGACTGTCCTGTAGACATCCTGAGCCTTCTAGGAGTAGGCCTACTGGACAAAGGTACTGGGTGATGGACAGGCTGAGTGGGAAAAATATGGGCAGGAGGAACAGTAGCAAAATCTGGATGGCTGATGAATAAATCCCATGAAACCTCTTTCTTCTCTAGCTGGTGTAGGAAGATAATCTTGATCAAAGAATGATGAAAAAGGGAAGGGATTTGCAGAGGTGGGGCCTTCTTCTGGACAGTAGATGCCATCTTCTCTATGCTCTTGAACAAAAATTAAGGGAGGTTTAGTTGCCTGCTTCTAGTAAAGTGCATCAATAAACGGACATGGTAGGCATAAATTCGATCAAACCTCCCTTCACAAGTGAAATATTTCATTATGAATTTCATAAGAGGAGCATAGCTGTCAAGGAGATATGAAAAAGGGAAAATAGCAGTGAGGGCATCTCTATGCTCAGGCTTGATGAAAGGTTTGTAATCTTCTAAGTCAAGATGAGCCTGTTTGAACCATTTTTCGCCATGATATGGAATCTTGGTGGCCTTGGACACATACCTTGGAGAAATCTTGAAATCAAGACCTGCCACTTGGAAATGTTTTTCTTTGAATCTCAGGGCGCATAAGTGTATTAATGGTGAAAAACTCTTGACTTCTTGTATTTTCTGGCAAAACTCTAGGCAACCTACTTCATGGAAGTTGAAAAGGACAGATGGATGAGCATTAACCTCTTATGTAGAGATAGGCTCATATATTTTGTGCGGACCGCTCCTGCTGTCTTGCCTTGGAGGCATTTTGACCTAAATATGCTTTGGAAGAAACAAATTGCCTCACTGTGTGTAAACTGCCCTGCTGGAGTCAAACTGTGTCAATTTACTGCTTTGACAGATAAACAATGTGATTTGGATGGTTTGCAACAAGTTTTTATAATACACAACCTTTGCTCTCTTTAGAAAATGACCTTCTACCTTGAATGTACCTCAGCCAGGCAGATTTCTCAATAGGACACCATATAGTAAAAAGGAGGCAGACTGCTGGGTAAATTTCCTGTGCACAGTGTTAAGAAATCACTTTTTCTTGTGAATTTTCAAGAGATCAATCAACACATCTATATATGTGTCTACAAGGTAAAATTGAATCATTAAACACCTGCTCTTCAGAAAGTGGCCTTCTACCTTGAAAATATCTCAGTCAACAACTTCTCAGTAAGAAATAATACAGTGAAATGAAGGGCAGACTGCTTAGGAGGAGTTTGCTGTGAGAAGTGCCAAAATTACCCTGTTCTGTGAATTTTTAGATGTCAATCAATACACCTGAATCTCTGCCTCAAGGTAGAATTTCAATCATTAACAACCTACTCTTCTTGGAGTGCAAATAAAACAACAGACTTATGGATATGCAGTCAAACTTCAGTGTAGGTATACAGTCACTGTCACAGTCCTGAGCAAAGATGACAGAGTTTGAAAGACTTCAAGAGTTTTTTAGGCAGAAGCTATGTGAGTTTTCTCCTTTCAAAAAAATCAATGGCTCTTTATAAATGTAACCCTCTGGCTTTGGTAGAAAAAGAATTTTACTCTATAAGCACATCCATTCATCAATACGAGCTGGAAAATCAAAAGGAAAACAAGTGGCAAACATAGTGAATATTGTCCCTTTGTGAGAAGTGTGAGCAACCTCCCCCTGTAGCTTTCAACCTATAAATTTCTGTTTGATCAAGAACCCTTTCTCCTACTATACTTCACTGTTCTCTATATATATGTCACTCCACCAAACAGGATCATACACATACAAATTTAACCTTCAGTGTGGGCATACATTCAAACTCACTGTTATGGAACAATGGTGATAGTCATTGAAACAAGCTCTATAGTTTTAATAAGGGTTGTAGCAGCTTATTTCTTCCCCATAATCCAAACTCCTGTTAAATATGTAAACCCTGTTTCTTTGTAGAAAGAGCCTCTGTCCTATCTGAATATCAACTTGTGTTGAAATAAGCTTGAAGAAAAAAAACAGTCAAGTTAAAAAAACTCAGGAGTAAACTGCCCTTTCTGTAGTTTATGGATTTAACCTCTGTCCTTTGATGCTGTGAAAGTATAGGATCCCTGGTCCTTTGATTAATTAAAGTGAAACCATACTTCTCTTAGTTTCAAAACCAATTATCTCCTGTAGGTGCTTTTAAATGACACAGCCAGCATTTTATTACAGCTTTACACCTTGAAACCTCACACAACAAACACTATTTCTTCAGCTATGGTGACAAGGTTTTGAAAATTTTGAATGCAGAGTTGTGAAAATTTGTAGCAATTTTAACAGTGAGTAAGCTCTCCTTGGATCAAAACATCAACCCTCGTTTGGTCTTGATAAACATAGTGACTCCTCCACCCAATAGATTTTTAAGATGTCAAGGATGTACGTGGAATACCTTGATAATTGAATGTCAATGGTTTGCTGGTCACTTGAATGGATTTGGAGCACCCTTGGAGGCGTAGGAGATCATCAAAAGACGCGCGACACTCTGCAGAGAAAGAACGGCGCGCAAACAACCGCTCGGGTGGCCTGTCGGGTCGGGGTCGGGCGCCGTGTACAGGCGCGTCGCGCGATTGTACAGGCGCGTCACGCATACACTGACCGCCCGTTCAAATCCTCCGCTAGGCGCGTCGCGTGGTTTGACAGGCACGTCGCGCGGTGTAAACTGTGCAAACTCCTGGAATTTGACCCGGAACCTCTTCGTTTATGCTGTGAACACCTTGTTTGCCACTTTGAAAATGAAATTTCCTTCTTAGATTGACTCTTATGTTATTTCAAATGCTTCAACGGTCACTTTCATCATTTACTTGCAATGCAAAAAAGAACTTACGATTTGCCATTTAACGCAGCAAAGTCTCTTTTTCAAATAGTGGCATTTCCTTTCAAGATTTTTTATTCCTTTATTGAAAATGAAATATCAGGGTGTTTCGAATTTTTTCATGGGGAAAATACCTTCTTTAGTAACATCGAACTATCATTTCAATAACCTTTCGACCATCTTTGCCACTGTGTCAATAATGCTGGTGCTATTCCTTATATGACCTACTTTAACACTATCAAGAAAAATACCTGCAAACTGCTTTGTTTCCGAAAGGGTAGGTTTTGCATTGTAAACCTGTTTTGACAGCCTCGGTCTTTAACAGCTTCTACAACCTTTTCCTACTGTGGATGCCAAGTTTGCTGCAGTTTTTCATAGCTTTCTATGGTCTTTTAAGAAGGGAACTTTTCACTACATTCCTCTGCTTCACAACACATTATACAATATCTCTGTTTATTGAATAATGGAAACTCGTTTTGTTTCAAACTATCCACAACACTGACAGTCCATGAAAATAACCTCTTTGCCTATTCATAAACTTGTATGTCTTTTGGGAACAAAACCTGAAATGCCTCCCATCATTTGTGATGTGTATTCTGAAAGGGGAACTTTTATGAAGTAGGAAAAACAGGCATCTTGGAAACACAGTTATCAGTTCCTTTTAATAGTGCAGTGATCTTTCTTTGTAACAGAATCATCCATAATTTAAAACCTGTCCACTGCTTTGATACTTTAGGTGATATTTTTAACAAGGAAAAACCATTCAAAATCTGTCAAAGAGCATTTGAAAGCTGCTTTGTTATTTAACAGGAGGTGGTCTGTCTTCTTCCAACTTGTTTGATAATTTCTGCTTCCAGGTGATTTATAAGCTCCTCCTTTGATTGTAAGTGCCATATTTTAGTTGCATCCATTCATACCATATTTCTCTGTTTACTTGAACGGCGCTCCTTTAGACTTCTTGGCATGTGACAGTTAGGTGTTGTTTGACCCTTTCCCTTAGGAAACTGCCCCTTTTTGTATCAATGGCCTTGCATATTCAAATTGTCTCCTGTCCACCATGATGTATAGTTTGAAAGACATTTCCCTATGAGTAGGAAAACCAATACATTTTGAAACATAAACACCATCTGTCACCTGTGTAAAGCTTTTTGCTTTCTTTCTTTGTCTCTTTCCACTGCATTTTAGATCAATCAGTCTTCAAAAACATCCAATGCCTTGGCCATCTACTCATGAACGAAGGAGGCCCTTCACTTGGCAAAGTATCTGAAGATTGCTTGATAAACCTGCCTGACAAAGATTTTCCTTGGATGTGATGGTAAGCAAACAACTTGAAAAACATCAATACTGGCACCTCTGCTTGCAATCACTACTATGCTTCAGAAAAACCCTAGTCAAGGTGTCACTGTCTCACTGTACTGCTCTGAGGGGAACTGAAATGTCATCATTTTCTTTGGTCATATTATGAAAAATTATTTGAAAGATAGTCTCTGTGACTATGGAGGTCAACACCCTTTGAAAAACAAACACCTTTCCTTCTACCTGTGTAATGACATGTTTTGTCAGCACCTCTTCAATTTGGTCTTGTGGACAAGCAGGCTACTTATGATTGGAATTGTTTTTACTAATGACATGCCTCTCTAAAGTTTCATCAATTCACATGACTTGAAAACTTCTCATGACTTACTTTACAAGGCCAAACTCTGTTTTCCTTTGAACTTGCATACCTCAGATTCTATCCCTGCTGTGATTATCACTTACACTCAGAAAACCTAGAGTCTCTGTTTCACTGTTCAGTAAAAAGCAAACCTGGACCTTTGTAGTTTTAAAGTCAATATTGGCCAGCGCCCTCTGCTTGTAGATGAAGGAGGCACCCTAACCCTCTGCTTGTAAATGAAGGAGGTTCTTGGCCATGACAATTTACCAGTTTGCTGTGACAGTGGTGTCTTTCTCTTACTGTGATTTTCATGCTGGAAGGAAAACTGCAAGGTCTTGATGAGTGACTCTCTGTTTTGCAAATATATTTCAGGCTCATGTTACATTTAGAAAAAACTGTTCTTCTAACTGTAGATTCAAGCATTTACTCCTGAGATGAAGTTATATTTCCTGTCCTTGTAGAATCCATAAAACATTGTAAAACACCTAATAATCAGCTTGAGACTGAGGTCTATGTAGTGCTGAGACCTAGGGGTATAAATGGCGCGACTTAGAGCTGTTATCAACTTGATTTGTAGAGTGGGAGGTCAGTCATGGTTGGTCTGTAGCAGATGGAGGCTTTTTGGCTTTTTGATGATTGCCAAGGGCAAAATGTCTTAAAGCGCCACTTCCTAACATAGGGGAGACTTTTGAAACAGACTTGGATTTTTCTTTTAAAGCTGATGGGCAAACCAATAGGGCTGAAGCTAGATAGGATAGTGATAATGAGGTTTTGCTTTTGACATGGGTGGACTGAAAAGTAGAAGGGCGAAAAAAGTTTTTAGGAGGGTTTTCTAGATGAAAAATTGACATAAGGAAATCAGCTTCTAGAAAACTCAGCTATAGATATAGTCATCACTAACATGTAAAAAATACTGATGGCTAACAGTGGCTCCATTTGGGGAGGGCAGCTCCTCGTCAGGAGGTGTCCAGAATTCGGATCTTTGGCTTATGAAGACCAGTGCCTTATCTATTGGCGCAAAATTTACCCTTCTTTTGATGTTATTTCTAAAAAGTGACAGCATGGTTAACATCAATGATACTTCTACCTACCCCACTATCTTTCCTAACATTTTTCTTCTCTTTGGCGCATTTGAACTAGCAGCCTTTTGACAATGTATATTTTTCTTTTTGCAAAATGAACCTATCTATTTCTACTCTTATATCTGTCGGGAGTTCAGATTAAGCTGATGAAATCCTTCATTGCTCTACCTATGCTAGATCAACTGTCAAGATTAAGCAGTTTGACAGGATTTCATTCTCTAATCTACAACATGAAATTTAAAATGATCAAATCAGGATTAGGCAGTCTGATTTGTCATGCATTTGCGGCATAAAAGACAAGCTGCACACAAATGTTATTTTGCAACAAAAGGAAACTAGACAAGCGGGGCTAAGATGTACAATGTGTTTTTCATCCCTCACTTCTCTTTTTGGTTCTGTTTTAGGCATGTGGAACCAGAATCTCTCCCTAATCTAAGCTCTGTGATAAGTCAATCTTACACAATGTTGACTATCTTTGCACTCACTAACTTATCAACAAATAAATTTAAACATGCTCAGCTATGATTAGGCTAGATAGCTGAACAAGACATTGAAGTACTAGTAGCGGCATTTAGGCTTGCTCGCTTTCTGAAAGACTATTTTTTGGAACATGGGGCCTTTGTTCTATCTTCACTCGCCCTCTTTTCTAATTTTTACTGTTTTTGACTTTCTTATCTTTTACTGTTTTTGACTTATCTATCTTTTCAGAATTTCAAACAATGGTATGTACAATGAATGAAAGTGTTCCAAACTCAAAAATCTTGGAAATGACGGAATTTAAGCATCTTATCCTCGTAAGGATCTCCTCTCACCCTTGGCCCACTCAACTCCTGAAAAGAAAAATTTGGGAAGTTTTCTCTCTCTAACATGACATATGGATTCATGCAAGAATCTCTGAAAAGCCCGGTATCTTCCCTCTGTACCTCTTTGAATATCTGATTTCCACTCCTTTCCTTACTGTACATCTTCCTCAAGTAATGCATGTATTCTTGGTCATTCTTGAAATAGATAATGACATCATCAAGGTATGCAAAAATGGAGAAATTTAAAACTGGGAACATGGCCTTCATGAACAGATCTCTGATATTAGGTGGTTTTGCAATTTTGAATTTGAAATCAGATCTACCTCCCGCAAACTGGAAAAAATCTTTAAGCTGTCTACTTTGCAAAGGAATCTTATGACCATGACCTGAAACATCATCTAGCAAAAATACATGATTAAAAGCACTTTTAATTGGTGAATCATGATCTTGGGTAGAAAAAACATGATTTTTGTTATATGGAGATGCAGTATTATTTCTAAAATCAAAGCAGATTCTATGGCCACCTATTTTATCCCGGATTATTTCAGCTTGTTTCAGATTGTTGTATTTACTCTTGTCAAAGTTATTCTTTGAGGAAAAGGTAGTGACACAGTGTTTTCCCTTGTTTTGTCTGTAGAAATTAGTATTCTACATGAGATTTCTGATTTTAGCATTTCTAAGTTCTTCATGAAAAGACAGAATATGAGCCAATTTCAGTAGTTCAGGTATGCTGGGATTGCCATTATCATTCTTACTTATAAGAAGTTTATCTTGTATTTTCTATAGATTAGGAGCTGTTGGGGCTATAGTAAAAGTTTCATTTGCAGTAGGAGGGTCACATGATGGTAAATCTTTGAGGTATGGTAGAAACATTAAACTCCCTTGCTCCCAGGTTCCAAACAGGTTTATGATGTGTAGGTCTTCTAAAGCCTTTACCCGGAAGAAATTTCCACAAGTTACTGCTGGTGTTTGACTAAAACTCACGCAATTTGTTTGATAGTACATAAGGGTTTGTGCTTCTTGTTCTAATCCTACTTTAGAAAGGGAAAACTTACTTTCTTCAAGAAACAACTGTTCATGATCATGGTAGTTTTGAGTGTCTAGTTCATCATAAGGTACCAGGGACAGCTGATGTGGTGGATCTAAGCTTATATCAGTTTCTTCTGACTCTTCCTCCATGTTTTCATCAATATGCATAATGAAAGAGTTCAGGTCGGAACGTAAGGAACACATTGGAATGTTATCTGGCCTATCTTGACTGCTAATCATGTATTTCATGTGTGATTCTCGGTAGAGGATTCTGGTCTGGCCGAACACAGGAATGGTGGCGTATGACATGTCTAGTTGAATATTCCCTTGGAGTTTGGCTCCCCAAGATCTGGATAGAAGCATCTCGTACTTGGGAGGAATGTCTGCCACTACTATATCCATAATTAGATGTTTCGCAGGTATCTGGGCCAGACTAAAACAAAGGTCTTTGATCAAACCTAGGCATTGGACTCTACTTGAATCAAATGAATACAAGTCTTTGTATGGTCTTGTGATTTCTAGGCCTAGTCTTTCCATCACTACCTTCGGCATAAGATTATGCGAGGCGTCGGAGTCTAGCATGGCATTGTGGAGGATTTGGTCATGGATGTTTAGGTTGATGTAAAATGGAAGAGTATTTCCTTCTTGGAATTTTCCCTCTATCTTTGGCCCAAACAATACTTCAGGAGTGTCATCAGCCAGATTAATAGTGTTTGCATCATTCCCTAGATTTAAGACTTTTAGTACTTGGGATTTATAAGAGTTTTGGGCAATGAGTTCAGTAAGAGGCATAGTGATCTTGATCTTGGCGATTTCGCCTTCAAAGCTGAAAGGCAGCTGAAGTTTAGATATGTTTGTGTCAGCCTTTTCAGCCACGACCTTCTCTATGTTCTGAGTTTGTTGGCTTTGTTTCGGGATTTTGTTTGCCATAGTTGTTTCGGTGACCTTTGTAGAAGTACTAGGAGTATCTGAGAGAGGACTAGTTTGGGTAACTTTAGCTTTGCTTTGGTCAGTCTTCTCAACCTTGATTTTGTCACTATTTGATGCTTTCTTGAGGATGGTATTAGGGACTTTAGCAGTGTCTAAGTTACCTTTCTTGGAATTTTCTTGGTTTCTTTTGCTTCTGAGGTCATATTGCTTGTCGGCTTCTATAATGGCATTCTGAAAATCTATGGCAGGGTCGTCAAGATCTTCATAGTTGTTCTCATCCTGATTAGGAGAAAAGAAAGCTTGTTCTTCTTCTGTGAGGTACACCTCACTCTCATTATCAGATCCTATGAGGTTTAAATGATGTTCATCAAGAGGCTCTGTATCCCTGTCATCCTCTTCCACATAGTTTTCATTGAAAGGTGGCCTAATCTGTTGGTCATTCTCTCTTGGTCTGTTTTGGGGCTGTTCCCTCCTAAAGTTTTGGTTTCGGTTTCTGTTTGGAAGGTTTGGCTGGTTGTCCCTAACAGGAGCCTTTTCATTTATCCTTTCCCACATTTTGGCCATGGTTTTGACTAAGTCATCTATTCTGGGGTCTAGGGAAGGTGATGAAGTGGAGACCTCATCTTTGTATGTGACCTTTCTTTCTGATCTAGTCCTGGCCCTTTTTTCAGCTAAGTTGGCATCTGCTTTTATGGTTATTTGTTGCATTTCCTCTAAGGTAGGGGGATCCTTTTCTCTTAGATGATATGTCATGTCCGGATCAAAACCCTCGGGGAATTTTGCCAAGGCTAAACCAAGTGGTGGTTTGAAATGAGGTGGGAGAGAGTTATATACACTGTTGAATCTAGTGCAGTAAGCTTGGACACTTTCCCCATTTTCCCGTTTTAGGTTGTTATATTCTGACAGGATTTGAATGGGGTTTCTTCGGATTTCCCACCTATTTCTGAAGACTTGATGTAGTTCTGGGATATCGTGGATGCTGTTTGGAGTTAAGCTTTTGAACCATGCTTTGGGTTCACCACCAAGACTTTGGGCAAATATTCTCATTCTGACAGTTTCGTCTTGTACCTCCAGATATTCATAAGCATGAGTCATCCTACTTATATGCTGTTGAGGTGTAGTGGTGTCTTCTCCAGTAAAGTGTGGGATTTTGTCTTGATATTTTTTTGGGAGAGGAGCTAAAGGCGGTGGCAACACCAAAGGTGCGTACCAGGCTGCCATGACTGGAGCTAATGGATGATGTACAAGATGAGGACTAGTAGGCTGAGATGAAGTGGTTTGAACAGTGGTGGTTTGACCAGGTGTGGCGGATGACCTTGGACTAGTGATTTGGTTTTGGGCAGATCTGGGATGATAGGAGCCAAACTGATAGAGAAGCTGGAGGTCAGGAGGAGTGGTAGGTGAAGCTTCTCTACTAGGACTCTGTGGTAGGTTTAGGGGTTCAAGATCGTCAAATTTTATCTTACTATATGATTTGCTTCTGGGAATAGTTTGTGATGAATCTAATTCAAAAGGTGAATCTGTTAGGATAGTGAGATGTTTAGGTACAGATCTTGTTTTATGGATGGATCTACCAGTAGCTAGATGATCAGTTTCGGAATCTTGCCACAGAATCTTCTCTGGGTCATCTACTATGATAGGGGGATTTGGGTATGGATGGGATCTGGTGTTAATTCTTCGTGAAGCCAGATTTTGGATCCAGAGTTTAGAGAGAATGGTATTAGTGAATGTTCTGGATGAATGATCTCTCTAAAGTTCTACTAAGGTGAAGGATGGTCAAAATAAAAGGGATGGACTAGTGGAGTCGCCAGGTGGAACTGGGTTGTTTTTGTGAAGATAGCTATGGTCCACCACCAGTAACTAATCTGGGAATGTTTTTGGATTTTCTGAGTTTTATGTGCAGCCTATGATTTGTTAAAGTATCTTAGACTTGTTTCAACACTTTGCTAGGGTGATGAGAACAAAAAGAGTTTACTCTAAAAAATGGGTCTATGGACTGCTTGCTTGTTTATGGTACCTAAAGGACCAAAGAGTCTATAAGAGTTTGCTGGACTATTATGTACTCAGTGTCCCACCATCTCCCGCTATGTCAGTGAGTGATGGGATAGGCTTGTTGTATAGTAACCTATAGTTCGGTAAAATAGTAAGGCCTACTGGAGGCTAGCGGAGTCGCCAGGTGGATTTTTTAGTTGTTTTGAGGTATATGTGTATGGTCCACCACCAATACTTGCAAAAACCAATCTAAGGGAGTTTTTTGTGGTTTTTTTTTTTGAGTTTTATGTAGTCCTGAGGTTTGGAAGAGTGTCCTACAGCTGAGTCATCATTTTGCTAGGATGGTGAGACAACCGGATTCTACTCTTCTAAGTTTGACTAAGATTTTGAGAGTTGCTAAGGGATACCTAGGATGTTTTGACTCAAAGTCCCACCGTGATCGCCATTATGTTAGGGTCCCGTGATTTGGCCGATTGGCGAGCCAAATGACGATGTAACATCAAACCAAGCTTTGGAGCCCGAGGACCTAGCCTTCCTGGACTCAAAGAGGGCTCTCTCTATTAGATGTAAAAGATGTCGGTGTGTTTACTTATGGTGTTCTGATATTAGGCTAGTTATGAAGTGAGTTTTTGATTTTTTGGGGTTTTTTAAGTTCGTGAGGGATAAAACTGATCAAAGACATAAACTGGATAACAAGATGTAGATAAATTGGGCTATGGGGTCAAACAGGTCAAGGAAGCTATGAGATGATGATGTAAGGCTGCTGTAGGGCCAATTTGATTCACGGTAGAAGGGATCTTTGGGCAAAATGGATTAAATGGACAACAAGTTTGTGAAAGACAAGGGATTTCAAGTGTAACTAGTTGATAGCAGACATAAACATGTTATAGCAAGCCATTAATCATGCTAAATGTAACTATGAGCTAATTAATACATAGAAATCAAACATTCCAGCCATGCATAGAAGTATAAGACCTTCTAACTTCGGGAAATGGCTATTAGACTTTGGGGAAAACACATAAGATGGACTAACAACTCAGAAAACTATGTCGGAACGCCTAAACATAGTCTCTAAGTCATTGGGCACTTTGACAAGCAAGCTTTCATAGTTTTAGGCAAAGGGCTAGATCGGGACTAGGCCTCCTTGGTTCAACAAGATGATAAGCTAATCAATCAAAGAGATAGTTTTATGGACAGAACTATGGACAATCATAGGTAGGCAGGGCACACCATACATCCTACTCAAGATACATAGAACTTATGAATAAAACTAGCAACAATACCTTAAGTTACTAAAGAGCAGTTAAGAATTCTTTAGTATAACTAAGGAAGAAGAAAACATAAAGCTATGAAGATTCAAGAACTTTGAGGTGCCTCCATGGGCATATCTCAAACTTAATCTCTACTGATCTATAGCAGCAAGAAGCATGTATCATGAGTGAAAACTAGAAGACAAAAACAAAGCAAGAAACACTATACCATTCTACCATGTCATGGAATCCATCAACAATCCTCCATCATTCATCAAAAGCATCCAAGAGGCAGTCCAAAAATCATAACACAAGTATGTTCTTCAAAGCTCATATGACCAATATATTGATTCTTCTCTCAAGTTCAGCCTCTTGTTTTACAATGAAACCCATGGAATAAATAGGCTTGAGGAAGGAAAACCTCATGGAGCAACTAGCTATCCCATTGGCCAAGTCAAAATATCTAAACTTGTCCTTGAGGCTTTGCAAAGCCCAAGGCACAAAATATCCCATAAAATATCTAAAAAACTACTAAAAACAGAAATTATATTGACTTTACATCATTTCCCAAGTGTAAAAATAGCTAAACGCACATTTGGGAAAAGCAGACTTTTGAGGTTCAAAAATTACAAAAATACTTCATATTTATATCTGAAAAAGGTCCCCTGACTTGCTGGAGGAAATTGGCAGCCTTCCTGATGTCGAAACGAGGCTCATGATAGCTTGTTGGAAATCTCTCTATGTCTACCTTCTGGCGCAACTGAAATCATCTCAATCTGATGCCTAGAAGTCCTCCAAAACTATACCTGTGTGTAAAAAACCAGGAAATAGCAGACTGCTGATATGGCGGGCAGAATGTGCAAAAAGTGGGCATTTTTCGCCAATTTGAGGGGGCCAATGTTCTCCAAATGCTCTAAATATCGCTGGGGACCTGCTCATAGAATTATGGCATCCATTGGTATCATCCTTCTCCTTTGACAAATCCTCAAACTGAAGTGGCGAAATTATGAGTTTTCGACCAAAAACCCAAAAAATGCCAAAAAAACAAAAAGTTGTTGAAAAGGGCTCAAAATTTGCACACATGACCCTCAGGGGTCCATATCAACATGCTCCGAAGCTGATGCCAAAATATCAAGGGCTGATATATTTTTCTCCTCTTTCCGTGCTCGGCGCTTCCCCCTTGCCTTCTTCAATTTCTCTTGGGCTGCCTTTAGTTTGTGCCTGGCAAACTGATTCAACTTCTAAAAGTGATGAGTCCTTTTCCTTTGCAGCTCTAGATCTCTGTTCGCCCTCTCAAGCTTCATTTCTAAGTGTTTGTTAGCTCTTTCAAGCCATGCCTCTTTGTTTTCTTCAATTTCCTGCTCAAGGAGTGTAGGGAGAGGAAAGGCTTGGAGATGGGCTTGTTCTTCTGCTTTCTGCTTTTCCAAGGCTCTTTTAAGCCCTATAGTCCTAGGCCTCTTCCGCCTAGGCTGGTCTTCCTCTTCTTCCTCATCAAACTCACCAATGAGTTCTTCTATCCTTGCTTGCACCTTAGCTGCCTCATTCTTATATTTGATCGCCCGTGCTTCATGAACAGTTGTGTGAACATTCATCTGTTTGTTTTGAATCTCTAAGAAGTGGTTGAAGTTCCTTGCCCTTTGAAGATCCTCCTCTAATGCCTCAAATTGTCCCTCTTTATGAATTAGGAGGTTTTCTAGAAGGTGGGCCTCATTATCACTGTCATCGCTTTGGATTGGGATGACAGCTAATTCACCTCCATGCTTTGTACTTTCTCCAACTTTGCTTTTCCCTTTGAAGGCCAATCTTGCGCTTTTCCTCCTTAGCATGCTAGAAGGTGTCCTTTTGGGCGATTTCCTCTTGCTAGGAACAACCTTTGTCACTGTTAGAGTGGCAGCCTTAGACCCTCTTTTCCTTGCTGTGCTGAGTTTTGTTCTTTTGGGAGGAGGAGAAACAACTGATTTACCTTTGACATCTTTCTGAACTTGCTGCTCTTTTTGAGGCTGCTGGATGTCTTCTTCTGGCTGTTCACTCTGCTGCCCCTGCTCGCCAACATTAGCTTGTTGTTCTGCTTTAATGCTTTGTTCAATTTGTGGCTCAAAAGGTGTCTCAGTTTCCTGCCCAACCTGCTGTTCTTCCTCTTGCACCTGCTGCTGCTCATCTTGGACATGCTGTCCTTCAACTTCTATTTGCTGCTGTTCTTCATCATCTAACTGCTGCTGCTCATCTTGGACCTGCTGTCCTTCACCTTCTATTTGCTGTTGTTCCTCATCATCTAACTGCTGCTGCTCATCCCTTCCCTCTTGTTGACTTGACTGTCCTGTAGACATCCTGAGCCTTCTAGGAGTAGGCCTACTGGACAAATGCACCGGGCGATGGACAGGCTGAGTGGGAGAAACATGGGCAGGAGGAACAATAGAAAAATCTGGATGGCTGATGAATAAATCCCATGGAACCTCTTTCTTCTCTAGCTAGTGTAGGAAGATAATCTTGATCAAAGAATGATGAAAAAGGGAAGGGATTTGCAGAGGTGGGGCTTTCTTCTGGACAGTAGATGCCATCTTCTCTATGCTCTTGAACAAAAAGTAAGGGAGGTTTAGTTGCCTGCTTCTAGTAAAATGCATCAATAATCGGACATGGTAGGCATAAACTCAATCAAACCTCCCTTCACAAGCGAAATATTTCATTATGACTTTCATAAGAGGAGCATAGCTGTCAAGGAGATATGAAAAAGGGAAAATAGCAGTGAGAACATCTCTATGCTCAGGATTGATGAAAGGTTTGTAATCTTCTAAGTCAAGATGAGCCTGTTTGAACCATTTTTCGCCATGATATGGAATCTTGGTGGCCTTGGACACATACCTTGGAGAAATCTTGAAATCGAGACCTGCCACTTGGAAATGTTTTTCTTTGAATCTCAGGGTGCACAAGTGTGTTAATGGCGAAAAACTCTTGACTTCTTGTATTTTCTGACAAAACTCTAGGCAACCTACTTCATGGAAGTTGAAAAGGACAGATGGATGAGCATTAACCTCTTCTGTAGAGATAGGCTCATATCTTTTGTGCGGACCGCTCCTGCTGTCTTGCCTTGGAGGCATTTTGACCTAAATATGCTTTGGAAGAAACAAATTGCCTCACTGTGTGTAAACTGCCCTACTGGAGTCAAACTTGATGTCCATTTACTCCATTTTGCCCAAAGATCCCTTCTACTTTGAATCAAATTGGCCCTACAGCAGCCTTGCATCATCATCTGATAGCTTCCTTGACCTGTTTGACCCCATAGCCCAATTGATCTGACTTCTTGTTATCTATTTTTATATCTTTGATCAGTTTTATCCCTCACAAACTTAAAAAAAAAAAAACCAAAAAAAAAAAAACTCACTTCATAACTAGCCTAATATCAGAACACCATAAGCGAACATACCGACATCTTTTACACATATAGAGAGAGCCCTCTCTGAGTCTAGGAAGGCTAGGTCCTTGGGCTCCAAAGCTTGGTTTGATGTTACATCGTTATTTGGCTCGCCAATCGGCCAAATCACGGGACCCTAACAAAACATAGAAAGTTTATTAAAGAGCGAAATCTAGCTCCGCTAAATTGATTAAGAAAGCTCTCCTCCAGAGAGTCAAGCAAGAGGGAGAGTGCAGGCAGAGAAGATACATACCCCCTCTCCTATTTTTTGTAATATTTCTAAAATTTATCTTTTATTTAAATGGAATATTATAGATTTTTTTATCACTAGGTAGGTGAATACATGGGTGGGGAGGCCCATAAATCTTCTTAGCAGAAATAAAAACACTTCAAGTGTGAAAAGAGACCTCCTAAGCAGCTAAATAAATCACCTTTGAGTATGAACAAGGGTTGGTTCATGTTGAACAGGTCAACTTTGACCAATTCAACATCGCTGTTAGGAAGGAGTGGACATTAAATGAGGAATAATGTGGTTTTGGAGGCAGATGGATTGCATGGAGGAAATCACCTAATTGATTGGGGCCAAGGGCAAGGAAGCTCATAATCTACATAAGGAAAAGGATGGCAACCATATGGGGTTATGATTTGGATTATTCATTTCTTGATCTGTTTAGATCTAGATTTGTCTTAGGACATTTCTATGTAGACTTGGGATGTTTAGCAGAGTTTGCAGTGTTCTTTAGCACAAGGTGTTCCCGACGGGGAATCCCACCTCTTTCTTTGAGTGATCTCTAAGGTAAAGGATTGTTCTTCATTCCTTATCAGGCATTGGTTCCATCTTTAGGAGGTTGTTTCTAGCATTCATATAGGAAACCAGTGGAGGATTTATCCTACCACTTTGTTCTTCACATTCAGCCTTTCAGGAGAAGTATATCTATATCTGGCATTCAGGACATTGGGTTTTACCTCCATGTAGCAGTAGTCTCTTCAAGGATTATGCAGTCTAGTCCTGTAGATCTATTGGAGGAAGGAAGTTTCTAGTATTTCAGCTGGAAATCCTATGAGGGATCATCTCCTCACATTGGATCTATTGTTTCCATCACTTAGGAGATAATTTGACACATATAGCAGTAGGCTATTGAGCCTCCCTCTCTGATAGTGCAATTTTCTGGAGCTGTTGTTCATCCAGTAGCTATTTTCAGTGGAGGAGATTAGAGGAGCTAGATCTTGAGATTTTAGCCGAAGGATCTAGAGAAAGGGTAAGCCTGTCTTGCATAGATATGATTTTCCCTCATTGTAGCCATCATATCATCATATCTAGGTTTAGGTATGCATTCCCAATAGCATATATGTGAAGCCCTAAGAGGGTGGAGTTCTTAGACTTACAGATTTGAGAAACCATTTCTGGGTTATCTTGGGTATCCATCATTGAGCCGATATCTACAATTTCAACATCATCAAAGCTCCCATTCTTCCTAGATCTAACTTTATATCTTTCAGGCAGTTGTAGTCCCAACAGTTGTAGCAGGGACATCGCAGTTTACCATCCAGTAGTCTAGCAGTCTAGCAGTCCCTTTTGAGAAATCATTGCCGGGTCATTCTAGGCCACCCTTATGGCTTGTGTGTCTCATATTTTGAGCATTGTTGTACTTAATTTTTCACCTCAAATATAATAAAATGGCTCAGATATTTCTATGCATTCTTATGTTTATTAGATTTATTATTTACTTTGCTGCAGTTCTTATATTGTGTTTCAGTATTACTACATTTTCCCTTTTGGGATATTACAGTGGTATCAGAGCATAATCTTGGCTCATCCTGTGCATTCAGCCAATATGTCACCATAAGGAGAAAATTATCACAAGGAGAGGAGATGTACAGAAAAAACAAATAAAGGACTCCATTATTTGGAGGAGGAGAGGAAGAGGAGCTCCCAAATCTTCTTTTTCAAACTATGCAGAGCATCAAGGCAGATATCAAGCAAATGAGAAGGGATATGTGTAGGGAATCTCCAAGGGGGTTTGAATATAAAGCAAGCCCTATATTTTTACATGATGGGTGTAAGCATGTAGCTACACATTATGATTCACAGTGCAGTCTTATGCCCAATTTTATTGTAAGAAAGATGGAGGAAGAAGACATGCCAAAGAAGGAGACTCTTGGTGATTATTTGCAAGAGTATGAATCTTAATCTAAGAGGTTCAAAGATCACCTAAAATTTCAAGGGTTTTGCAAGATCAAGGAGGAAAGAAGCACAAGGAGAAAACAACATGATGTGGGTATATTATTTCTATCTACTTTTGATGGTTCACCTAAATGTTTAGCAAGGGCTTGGGCGGAGGAGGTAGACACCTATTTTCAGCAACACCAAGTTTAAAAGAATGAAGCCATTAAAGTAGCAGTGCTACATTTTGAAGGTAAGGCCTATGCTTGGTGGATGTTTGAATCTTTTTCATTAAAAAATGCAAAGACATATACTTATGCAAAGTTCACTAGGGTAATATTGGAAAGGTTTGATGAAAACCATTATGAAACACCTTTGGTAGAGCTAAACAAACCAAAACAAACAAAACCTTTGCATGTGTTGGAAGGATATATAAACCCAAATCCACTTCAGAAAACTATTGGAGAGGCTAACATCTTGCACAATACCTTGTTAAAGGCAAGATTTTTATCTCATATTCCTGGAAAAGAGGTCATGGAGATCCCTTTTTCAAAAGAGGATCCTCTACTTGAAAAGGTACCCATTCATATTGAAGAGGAATGAAGGCTGGAGGCAATAGTGCTGTCATATCCAGAGCATATCTAGCACCTCATGAAGATGAATATGGAGCACTTTCTCCAACAAGAGGAATTATTGTATGTTCACAAGAAGTTCCAAAGGATCTCATATGTGGAGATCAAGGCACGATCCATGAACAACAGGTGCCATTATTGGTATATTGTGAGACCTTGCAAATGGAAGGGAAAGGTAGGGAGGATGGCCAGCGTCATATGATTAGGAGTACACACCCCTATCTATTTCAGAATGTTGATTCATAAAAGAGGTAGAATAATTTGCACAGTATGGGAAAGGACAAAGTTGTCCATTCATATATGCAGTCTACTCTTGATATTGATGTCTCATTACATGGAGGAATTCCACCTAGGAGGCCACCAGATCAGAAGATGATGAGGCATGTCTCGCATCATGATGCACCATTCATAGATCCATGAGGAATGGGGGCACTAGGAGGTCTTAGTATAGTGCAAATATTCTGGGATAGACTCAAAGGGGAGGGATACACTCTCCCATTTTCAGCATTACCCACTCTCACTGCATCTTTTTCACTTACAGATATTTTTGCAGTGATGGAGGATGGCACAACCATGGTGAAAGGAAGCTGCTCCATGGATTTGGAGAAATAGGGGGTACTTCCCTTGAGGAAGTAACCCTCCATATATTGTAGTATATGGAGGCCACTCATGCTTACATTGGCCAAGATCAAGAGGTTCTTTTTGGATGGTAGCTTCTCATGGGAGGCCAACTTGCAAGGGCCACCACTTCTACTGGAGCATGAGAAGCTGCATGATGGGAATGGAAACACTTTATAGGATGTCTTTGGCATGAGGGATGTCACAAGAAAATACAACAACATGTGGGGAGCTTCACATTTCAGATCTTTAGTGTTGTCTCTTAGGAGGATTGATCCATATTGAAAGTCTCAATTTTTGGTAGAGTACTCCAAGGATCTTCGTGCTTGCATGGTTCTTGATGACCCGAAGGAAGATGATAGATACATGGTGAATGATGGGGTCATCTATTCTTATGACAAAATATTCTTGACTAGAGCTTCTGAGCTCAAGGAGAAGTTGTTACATGAAGCACATGTGGACTTTCTTTCCATTCACTTTGATGCATATCATTCCTTGATGGAGGAGTTCACTTGGGAGGGCATCCAGCAAGATGTATATCAGCATATAGAGAGATTCATAGCCCATATGATGATGGAGAGTTTTTCACAACCACTTCCATACTCATTGAGAGTGAGGGAGAACCTTTAGTTGAGCCATTTCAGCTCAATGACCAAAGTACATAGTAGAGAATGTACATTTATGCATTATGATTTGTACTCCTTTACTTTTTGCGAGAAACATATTGTACCAAGGAGGATCATTCCTTATTTTATATTATATTTTGATGTACTTGAGTCCATTTGTAGCATTGATGTTGGCCATTCTATTGGTGGTTTGTGGGGTATGCCACATAGTTCTTGGTGTGCACCATTGGCACTAAATTTTACTTTTATGATCCCATCTTGTAGGATGATTATGGCAGAAAACAAGTGACTGAAAATACACTTGTTATACTTTTTTTTGAGGCTGGAAAGGGATGCATTGTGCTGGTTCCACATGTGGGACTATGATCCACCTCCTAGTTGTCATATGGAAACTTGTTTTTATTTTTTTTTGCTTCCATATATTGATGATGTTCTTATTCTTATTGGAATATTTATTGGGAGGATGGCACAAGGGTTGGAGGTGCCCATTGGGAGTATGATTCTCCATACTTAATATGTTGCATGTTTTAGGAGAAAGAATGGGAAATCCATGATTGCCTCACTACATCTCTTGTCTTCATGTGGGGGGAGCCATTGGGAGAACTTGATTTCTTGGGAGAGGCACTTCATGGATGTTTTGATTGGTGGGGTAACTTGGGACATTATTGGGGACCATAATATTTCAGCCCAATATCAGCAGCTACCCCATACATATCATAAATGGAGAGAGAAACAACATGGGTGGAAAAATCTAATATCTCCATACAACCCCAATACATTGCATGAATCAGCGCCTGAGGATTTCTTTGATGAGATACCTAGGATGGCTCATTTCATTTGGATGATAGAATAGGTATGGGAGTCTCTCTTTGGGAATGCGATCCCTTATGCTTTTCATTAATCCTACCTTGAAGAGGCCATGGTATAGCAAGAAGGTTTCAATATAGACCTTCCACTTTCTCATGATGAGGGCTATTTGGTTTATCCACCAAAGGCCAGCTTGCACAATTGGGAGGAACCATTGGGAGACAGAATTATTGTGGAAAATATGAAGCAATGGTGGGGACTATTGATGAGGAGGCCACAAGAGGAGGAGGGGAGGAATTTTACTCCATATTTATAGTTTCTTGAGGACAAGCATCATTTTGGAGGGGAGGATTGTAATATTCCTAAAATTTAGCTTTTAGATAAATGGAATATTATAGATTGTTTTGTCACTAGGTAGGTGAATAAATGTGTGGGGAGGCCTATAAATATTCTTAGCAGAAATAAAAACACTTCAGGTGTGAAATGAGACCTCGTAAGCTGCTAATAAAGCACCTTTTATTATGAAAAACGGTTGGTTCATGTTGAACAGGTCAAATTTGACCAAGTCAACAGTGCTGTTAGGAAGGAGTGGACATTGAATGAGGAATAAAGAATTTTTGGAGGGAGATGGATTGCATGGAGGAAATGACCAAATTGAGTGGGGCCAAGGGAAAGGAAGTTTATAATCTATATAATTAAGAGGATGGAAGCCATATGGGGTTATGATTTGGACTATTCATTTCTTGATCTGTTTAGATCTAGATTTCTCTTAGGACATTTCTATGTAGACTATTTAGCAGAGTTTGTAGTGTTGTTTAGCATAGGGTGTTCCCGAGTGGGAATCCAACCTATTTCTTTGAGTGATCTCTAAGGAAGAGGATTGTTCTTCATTCCTTATCAGGCATTGATGCCATCTTCAGGAGGTTTTTTCTAGCATTCAGTGTAATATTCCAAATCTGGAATGGCTAGAAATCCATGGTTGGAAAACGTATTTTCCAGAAATGGAGGTAGCATGATTTGATACCAAGACCTCGATCCCTTAGACCAATGTGTCTAAGACAAAAATCCAAGAGTTGGGACCAAAGAAATCCTTCTAAGGTGGTTAAATAGATCGACCACACTTAGATGTCCTTGGAAAATGCCCAATGAAGGGACTGCAACATATACAAGAACAAGATATGGAGCCACAGGGTTATTCTATGAAGTCTGCATACATGAAGAAGTAGATAGCCAACATATATGTTATATCGCAGCAAATGTATACAATGTGTGGAGGAATCAATCACTCCAGCTAGGAAATGGAAGCCTCAATGTGACATATACATGAAAATGCAAGAGCATTTCTACACATGAAAAGCCTTGGCTAAAATAACACATTTTATATGAGACACTGCTAAAAAATACATGATATTACAATGATAGCTCAAATAAATGAGGGGGAGCAAGCTCTCAACCCCTGAAAACACTAATACAACAATAATACACAACCCTTAGAAGGATTGGCTGCAATACATGTACAAATGGTAAATCTGTAGAAATGCCAGAGTTGTTGGGCAACAGCCGCAACTCATAAATAGAACTGGATGGAGAAGACTGAAGATGCTACAAAAAATGACAAGATCTCCTCCAATGGATCTCTAGAATTAAATTCTGATCCTCTCATCTAATATCTTACCCTCCAAAGAAATCTTCAAAGCCCCACTGCAAATGTTCCACTAAAATAACGCAGTCACTGGATGAAACTGCATTGTAGGGCTAGGGAATGAGTTGGCCTTGACTGCAATATGCTCTGGAATGCCTCCAATCTGATATCTCAAAGGAAAGAGGGACTCCTCCTCTGAAAATAGCTGATGAAGGTGGTGTAGTGAACCGTCACTGCAATACCCAACAACACAACATTATCAGCTGCAGAAATAACGCTATCTTGATTGAGGATGCTTGGCCTCAAGCCTGGATGTGAGGAAAATGAATAAAAATCCCTCAAGAGACCTCTCAAGAAGGATAAGGAATAATAAACAGGAATTCCTCCCAGCAACTCTTGCTAAACAACAAAGAATGCACAATTTTCTGAATAGACAATGAGATGAATAATGCAAGCATGAGAAACAATGGTTGCCTTGCCCTCCTTTTAAACTAGTGAAATTTATTTCTCAACGGGCCCCATCCATTAGGGTTTCCTCCACAAAATATACTCTTCCTCATTCACACTGCGCTGGCTTCCTAAGTAAGCCACTCCTCCTATGGCAGCGCTGTTGACTTGGTCAAAATTGACCTTGTCCATTTGCAAATAACCCTGTTCACACATGAGGGTGTGAAGTCCAGCTCCAATGGTGATCCCCTTTCATACTATGAGGGATTTTATTGAAAATATCACTATGCATTGGCCTCCTTACCCACTTATTCTCCTCCTGGGTAAAATAAGAAAAATTAAATGTTCCAATTTTCTGCATGAAAATTTTGGAACATTACAGTCCTCCCCTCTCAAAGATTGCTTGTCCTCAAGCAAGTGCAAGGATAGACTGAGTTCTCTTCTCCTCTCCTTGTAGCATCCTTGTATGATGATATCCTCCAAGGAAAGTGAGGCTATCTCATCAATCAAATCTCCACATTGCTCCTCCTCAGCATGTAAGTTAGCTATCAAGCCATCATCATGTAAAGGTGAAATACTCAAGAGGATAGAAAAGTGATTTCTAGAGGTCCTTTTGAAGAATGGGATCTAAAATATAATGAGAAATATCTCTCCCATGTGGATCCACCATCTCCAAGCTATGAGCCATGCAAAATGAGTCACCTTCCAACTAGGCAACCCCGGAAATCTGTCATCTACCTTTCGCTCCGGCAAAGTAGGTGGAATGAAAATCTGCACATGGTAAGCAATGTAGCCTACCCCACGTTGTCCATGTCTCCACTTATGATAAGTGTAGATAAAGTGCTAATCCTGGGCTAAAAAATACTTGCCCTCATGTGGCAAGATAAAGACTAGATCTCAAAAGATCTCTCCTCCTATGCTGCAAATCATGTTGGCCCAAATATCCCCATATATGATGAGTTGGAATTCATCATCATATGGCATCATATACATCATATGGCTTACCTTATAAAGAAAAAAATGTGTATTCAATTTAAACATATCATGTCCCATGTTCCCCTTAGAACATGTAGTGCAAAAAGTGTGAGGAATTTCTCCCTCAAAGGACACATCCATGCAATGTGTCTCACTCTCAAGAATGCTCCTCATAAATACGACAACAATAGAACCATAGGGAGCAAAGATGAGAATCATGCTTTCTTCCATATGTAACAAACTTGAAGGAAAATTGTCCCTCAGATGCATCCAACGCAACTTGACCCTGAACTGCAATAGAGACTGATCAAATGAGTGGCTCCTTAACCACTGGCCTGCTGCTCCAATCTCCTCATAAGTATGGAGGAAGTAAATGATGTAAGGTGTACAAAGAGTGTGTCCTCCATAATATGCCTCTTCCCCAAGCCCTCTTAGGGAATGGCCATCCATCATGCTTATGGACCCAACTAGACCATGAAGCTCTAAAGAAATAATGCTCCTCCTTGGAGCAACATCCTGCACATATATGGTTAAGGGACATACATCATATAAATAATCATTACCCTTACCATATGTTCTGCTCATACAAGTGGAGTGGCTCATAATTGAGTCTCCTCTCATCCTCAAAGAGAAAAGAGGTGGCTGTGCTAACTCTCTCAAAGATTCATGTCCCTCTTCCATCTCCATTTGGTCCATGCATATGCTCACATGCTGATATATCTCCTCCTCAAAGCCCATCCAAAAATACCCCTCCATGATGGTGTGGTATTCTCTCATAGAATGTGTGTGGCTGAAAAGGAACTCCTCATGAGTTGCATGTAACAACTTTTCCTTGGGCTTGGAAGCTCTAGGAAAGAAGATCCTGCCATGATGAATGATGACCCCATCTCTGACTAAATATCCCTCCTCATGCAACTGGTCATCCAAGATCATGCAAGTGAAAAGATCCTCGGAATACTCCACCAACAGCTGGGAGTTCCAATATGGATCTATCCTCCATAGTGACAACGCTAATGGTCTCTCATGAAGACCACCTATCCTATGGTCACCATCTCCTTTGACATCTCCCATGCCAAAGATACAAGTTGAAAGGTTGCTATTCTTCCCCTGCTGCTTCTGCCATAGTGCAAAATCTAAAATGGAAGTGAGTATTGATGATGTTGAGAGAATGGTCTCTCTCTCCTTGAGTCTACCCTAGACTCCCAACGCTGTATCAAGCTCTCTCTAGGTCTCCAACCTCCTGAAATCAATGATTGGTGCCCCAACATGTGAAGCATCCATCCTCCTCTACTGATCCAGTGGTCTCCCTGGAAAAATTTCTCCATGCAATGAGACATCATCATCAAGAGATGATTGAATATATGAATGGAGAAGCCTCTACATGCTTCCACTGTGCAATCCAATCACCTTCTTAGGTGCATCAACCTCCAAAAATGAATAGGGATGTATACTCCTCATCTCATGATGTTGGGTCTTCTCCCTACCTTCTCCTTGTGTCTCCAAGGTTCCACACCTCCTCAACAATGGCACAGATAGAACATGAGTTGTGCCTTGATCTCCACACATGAGATCCTGGGGACTTTCTTGCAAAGATGCAAGCATCCCTCTATTTGGAGTAAGAGCTCCTCTTTCCTCTGCATGAGGTGCTAGATCAACTCCAGATCTTAAAGCGATGTTGCCCTCAATCTCTGCAACAAGAGTGGTCAACTTTCTAATGATTGAATCCATTTTTGAAAAATATATCTCCATGCTCCTTTGCTTAAAGGTGTGAGATGAAAACCTTTCTCCCAGCAAAGTATGGTGCAAGTTTTCATGCAAGGGTTTTTCTTGAGTTTTCTGGTTTAATTCCACCATGGGTGTCTCATGAATCTTCTCATCAAATCTTTTCACTAATGCTTTAGTGAAATTTGCATAAGATGTAATGTTTACATTTATCAAAGAAAAATATTCAAAGATCCACCAGGAAAAAGCCTATCCTCTCAAATGCAGCACTGCCACTTTGAAGGTTTCATCCTCCAGCATGTAGTGCTACTGCAAGAAGGACTCTAACTCCTCCACCCAAGCTTTGGCTGAACATACAGGTGAACCTTCAAAGGTAGATAGATGAAATATAATATGTTTCTCTTTTTCCTTCACCTTCATCTTGCAAAACTCTAGAAAACTTAGATGATCTCTGAATTTCTGAGTTTGAGACTCATACTCCTTCAAGAAATCACTAAGGTTTTCCCTCCTATCAACCTCTTCTTCTCCTCCCATATCTCTTCCGGCAATCCGGGGCATGTGACTGTGCTGTACAAGATGGTATGTAGCTGCTTGCTCACACTCCTTATGTGCAAATCTAGAGTTTGCTTTAGAATCAAACCCTCCAGGAGATTCTCCATATTTCCTCATGATCTCCTCGAACTCTTCATGAATCATATATATAGATTTAGGAAGAATCTTGGTAAGCTCATCCCCTTTTCCCTCTCCAAAATATGGAGTATTTCTCCTGCTTATTTCTTTTTCTCCTTGACGAGAATAGGAAGTGCAAGGTTCTTCCTCTTCTTTTTTCTTATCCTCCTTAGGGAGGTTCTTCATGGATCTGAAATATGATGAGATAAAACTCATCCTCTTTAATCTTATGATATTATTAGGCATGGAATCATAGGCTGAGCCAAGAAAGCAACTTTGATACCACTGTATTCCAAATCTGGAATGGCTAGCAAACCATGGCTAGAAAACGCATTTTCCAGAAATGGAGGCAGCAGGATTTAATACCAAGACCTGGATCCCTTATACCAATGTGTCTAAGACCAAAATCCAAGATTTGGGACCAAAGAAATCCTTCTAAGGTCGTTAAACAGATCTAGAACACATAGATATCCTTGGAAAATTCCCAATGAAGGGACTGCAAACATATACAAGAACAAGATATGGAGCCACAACATTATTCTATGAAGTCTGCATACATGAAGAAGTAGATAGCCAACATATATGTTATATAGAAGCAAATTTATACAATGTGTGGAGGAATCAATCACTCCAGCTAGGCAATGGAAGCCTCAATGTGACATATACATGAAAATGCAAGAGCATTGCTACACATGGAATGCCTTGGCTAAAATAACATAGTTTATATGAGACATTGCAACAAAATACATGATATGACAATGATAGCTCAAATAAATGAGGGGGAGAAATCTCTCAACCCCTGAAAACAATAATACAACAATAATATACAATCCTTAGAAGGATTGGCTGCAATACATGTACAAATGGCAAATCTGTAGAAATGCCGGAGTTGTTGGGCAGCAGCTGCAACTCAGAAATAGAACTAGATGGAGAAGACTAAATATGCTGCAAAAAATAACAATATATCCTCCAATGGATCTCTAGAATGAAAGGTTGATCCTCTCATCTAAGATCTTACCCTCCAAAGATATCTGCAAAGCCCCACTGCAAATGTTCCACTAAAATAACGCGGTCACTGGATGAAACTGCACTGTAGGGCAAGGGAATGAGTTGGCCTTGATGCCAAAGTCTGCAATATGCTCCAGAACGCCTCCAATATGATATCTCAAAGGAAAGGGGGACTCCTCCTCTAAAAATAGCTGATGAAGGTGGTGTCATGAACCATCACTGCAACACCCAGCAACACAACATTAATTTTCTGTAGAAATAATGTTGTCTTGATGGAGGATGCTTGGCCTCAAGCCTGGATGTGAGGAAAATGAAGAACAATCCCTCAAGAGACCTCTCAAGAAAGATAAGGAATCCTAAACATGAATTCCTCCTGGCAACTCTTGCTAGGATAAGATCACTAGGATCCTAAAGAAGTTTAATGTTTCCTCAACGTTTAAACCCTACCGCACCATTCGAAGTTCCCTTAGGTCTGTTAAAGACCCGATTTTCCCTAAGGATGGTAAGGGGGTGTACTTGATTCCATGCTCTTGTGGGAAACCTTACATTGGTGAAACGGGTCGGTCTATTAATCAAAGAATTCAGGAGCATGTCGCTGACCTTAAGCATAATAGATCGTGCTCCTCGACCTTAGCAGAGCATGTTCAGAAGACTAATCATCACATTTGCATTGAAGATGCTAAGGTGATTGCGCAGATTGACCATTTCCACCACTGCAAGTTGCGAGAAGCCTTGGAAATCGAAAAGAGGCCTCTTAACCTCAACAGGGACGATGGGTGGATGGTTAGCAGGTGTTGGATTCCTGCTCTTCATTCTTAAATTTTTATTTTTATTTTTATTTTATTTTATTTTATTTTTAATTTTAATTAAAATAAATTAAAATAAATAAATAAATAAATAATAATAATAATAATAAATATTAATAAAAGGAATAAATCTATTTCAATTAATAAAATAAAATAAAATAAAAATGGTTAGAAATTAAATTATTACTACTATTATTATTATTATTTATTTATGTTATTTTTATTATTTTTTATATTTTTATTATTATTATTATTATTATCATTATTTATTTATTTTTATTTCTTTATTTTTTTTAAGATTATAGTAACATTTAATCCTTTTTGTTTTTAAATAATATTAGACAAAATAAATATTTTAACTATTATTCTATTAATAGAAATAATCCTATTTAATCTTCTAGAAAAATTAAAATTAAATAATATTCATATTATTTCATATTATAATCTTTAATCATTTTTATATTATTATTATTAGTATTATTATTATTATTTTTTATTTTTTTTAAATTTTTGGTATGACTTTGATTTAGTCAAACTAGCTGTTATCTTTCAACGGCTAGTTGGAGCTTCTCGTATCTATTTAATGGGGTTTCCTGATCAGATTTTTCATCAAGTCCTGATGATGAACCACACTGGCTGGTTCGAAACGCGTCGACCAAATTCATTTGGATGTGATTTTTACCGAAATATTTTTTCACAATTTATGGATCACAGAAGCAATATTCCTAAAACTCTTGCTAAATAACAAAGAATGCACAATTGTCTAAATAGACAACGAGATGAATAATGCAAGCATGAGAAACAATGGTTGCCTTGCCCTCCTTTTAAACTAGTGAAATCTCTTTCTCCATGGGCACCATACATTAGGGTTTCCTCCACAAAATAGCCTCTTCCTCATTCACACTATGCTGGCTTCCTAAGTAATCCACTCCTCCTATGGCAACGTTGTTGACTTGGTCAAACTTGACCTTGTCCATTTGCAAATAACCCTGTTCACACATGAGGGTGTGAAGTCCAGCTCCAATGGTGATCCCCTTTCATACTATGAGGGATTTTATTGAAAATATTACTATGCACGGGCCTCCTTACACATTTATTCTCCTCTTAGGTGAAATAAGAAAAAATTAATGTTCCAATTTTTTGCATGAAAATTTTGGAACATTACATTCAGCTAGGAAATCAGTGGAGGATTCATCCTACCAATTTGTTCTTCACATTCAGCCTTTTAGGAGCAACAAATCTATATCCAACATTTAGGCCATTGGGTTTTACCTCGATGTAGTAGCAGTCTCTTCAAGGATTGTGCAGTCTAGTCCTATAGATCTATTGGAAGAAGGAAGTTTTCAGTATTTCAGATGGAAATACTCTGAGGGATCATCTCCTCACATTGGATCTATTGTTTCCATCATTCGGGAGCTGATTTGACACATCCAACCATAGGTTATTGAGCATCCCTCTCTGATAGCATATTTTTTTATAGTTGTTGTTCATCCAACAACTATTTTCAGTGGAGGACATTGGAGGAGCTAGATCTTGAGCTTTTAGCCCAAGGATCTAGAGAAAGGGTTAGCCCTTCTTGCATAGATCTGATTGTCCCTCATTGCAGCCATCATATCATTAGATCTAGCTTCAGATCTGCATTCCCAACAGCATATATGTAAAGCCCTAAGATAGTGGTTTTCTTATACTTGCAGATCTGAGAAACCCTTTCTGGGCTATATTAGGAATCCATCATTGAGCCTAGATCTACAGTTTTAGCAATATCAGAGCTCCCATTCTACCTAGATCTGAATTTCTATCTTTCAGGCAGTTGTAGTCCCAACAGTTGCACCGGGGACAACACAGTTTACCATCCAATAGTCCAGCAGTTACGCAGTCCCTCTTGGGAAATCATTGCCGAGCCATTCTAGGCCACCCTTGTGGCTTGTGTGTCTCATATTTTGAGCACTGTTCTACTTGATTTTTCACCTCCAATATAATAAAATGGATCAGATATTTCTGTGCATTTTAATGTTTATATATATTTATTGTTTAATTTGATACAATTATTATATTTTGTTTTAGTATTACTGCATTCTCCCTTTTGGGATATTACATTTTTTGAATCTTGACCTAATACCGTTCCGCCCAGATGCTGATACGGATTGGTGCCCTTAGTTGCCTCTCCTAGGTACCACACATGTGACTGTGGGGGGGAATACCTATGGTACCTAAGACAGATGTTGCATCACTTTCATCAGTACTTCTAGAGGGCGCCCTTGCGAAGCTTGGGGACTTGCACCAACAAAGGCTGTTGTCAGGAGGTCAATGTAATTGTTTCTTTTACCTTCGCTAGTGGGCCTAGGGCGTAATTACCCCGGACTATTTTTGGAAGGTCCTCTTGTTTTGATTTCCTTTATTTTGGTGTCCAGTCCTCATCACTCAGACTGTAAATACCTGAAATTTTCTTGATTGAATATATCTTAGGAACTTTTAGAGTGTGCTCTTTGCTCCTAGATTTATTAGCTTCTTATATTTTTTGAGCCTAAAATAATCTCTTAAAGTGGCTGACTGATCACCTCATTGATCAAGGAGGCTTCATGGGATTTCTCCCATGAGTTTTAAGCCTTCTTCAAGAAGGCGTAGGAGTAATTCAGTTGGTGATTTTCACCCAGTGGTGTCGAATGCAATGAAGAGAGAACCTCCATCTGGGCTTGCTGTTTCTGCAGGTGGTCCTGGTGTTAGTATCAGTTTAGAGAGCATTGGTCCACTCGTCTCTAGGGTATTGTTTCCACAGAATAATTTGAAGTAGATGAAGTTCCTCAGCCTCTTGAGTCCCTTCCATCTCCTCTTCTTGCTAGCTGTCCTAACATCCTTCGGTACATCGGGCCTGAGTCTTAGAGACCAACTAGTCCTTTTCCATCATATCCATTTCTTTCGATGGCCATGACTGGTAACACAATTTCAACTATGAGCACTGCAAGTGTTCATACTCCTCTATAAGTTGAAGGAGGAGGAACTATTTCCATATTGACAATCACTTCTAGTGTTATTGATCTTAGTGGAAACACCCAATCACATGCTTCTCAATCTAGTCCCTTTTCTTTTGGAATGCCCTCTAGTGGAATTCCTTCTTTCTCCTTTTCTATTCTCTTGGCTATTTCCACGCCCATACCTTCCATGGCTAGTGGACCAGCTTCATTTCAAGGGTTCCCCTTTGGAATTAGGCATATTCCCCATTCGAACCCTTCCTTAGGATCCATGCCTTTCACCTCGCAGAGTCAGGTTTCAATCCTTTTTCTGGGGGTCAAGGCTCTAATGTATTTTCGAGATGGAACCCTTCTTTTACAACATTGGGAGTATGGAGTCAGTTTTTCGCTCGTCAGTAATGGAATGTTCCTTTCCCTTCATCAGGTAAGTCTCGGGCTTTTTCTCCATTTGCAATTGCTTGGAACCCTTACCAAAGGGTTACTTCTTCATTTAATACCTCGATTGGAGGGAATGTTCCTGTTTATAGTAACCCTGTGTTGGGAGGGGGTTCTTCTCTGAATGCTGGGTCACAAGGTTTTCCCTATGGTCTCGCATTTTCTACGAAGAACATTGGAAACCTAGTGCCTCAATAATTATAGGTTATTCTTTTCAGAATGTGGGGAATCCTTCCTTTGGGGGATGGAATTCCCAGGCTCCTCCACACTTACCATTTCTGGCAACGTTAAACTTGCCAGATCTATCGAAATGGACTAACAGTCCTATTCGATATATTCTAGGTTGGCCTTCGGTCCCCACCAAATTGCCCTTAGACATTCCAAATTTTGAAGGGAAGACTGGCGAGGATCCGACGGATCATGTCACCACGTTCCATTTATGGTGTTCGTCGAACTCCCTTATCGAAGATTTAATTAGGTTGAGATTATTTCAACGAACCTTAACTGGAAATGTGGAAAAATGGTACATCAAGCTGACTGGGGGCAATTTTTCTACTTTTGGAGAATTGGGTACAATGTTCTTAAACCATTTTTAGTCACCTGTCTGTTATGATGTCGGGACTGACCTCCTGGCCAATTTTTAGCACGACAAAGAAAATCACATTTCTAATCACATTCAGGAATGGAGAAGAAGGAGTAGGCTTATTAAAGCCCAAATACCGAATGAATTCCTTCTTGAATGGTTTTTGAAATCCTTACAGCCTGAGATATCAAAATATGTATCCCTTTCAGGGGTATTTTCTAAAGAGCAGGCTATGTTTAGGGCTTGTCAGCTAGAATTGATTTATTCTCAGTCAGGAGTCCTTAATAAAAAAAATTCGGATGCTCCTCACTCCAAATTAGATTTAGCCAAAAATAAACCTGGTCCTCATGGTGACAAGCTTATTGGTTTGATCGATAGTGGTACAACTAACCTGCTAAATCAATTGCAGTAGTTGCCTATACAATCTGATTCTTCTAGCCAGGTTATGCCTTCAATGTCAACTCCTTCCCAACCCTTAGCAATTAATGTTGTTCAAACTTCTAACCCCAAAGGAAATCAAAAATCTGATGGGAAGAAGAAGGGATGAAATAATAAGAAAAACGACAAGGATGGGAAGGGGGAATGCGAACAAATCGAACAATCATGTTGGAGAGGGTAAGAAGGATAATAAAAATAAAGTTAAGTTTCCATGAAATTTGTGCACTAGAGACCATCTTACACACCTCTACCCTAAAATTCAAGATGTGCAACACTTGTTAGCTCAACAGGGTTCTTCTAGTTCCCAGGCTGTGATGACAAATCCTTTTCCCCAAGGGTAACAATTACTTTATGGCACGAATGAAAATATTGGGGCTCCCTCTAGGGGAAAACAGGAAGGGAAAAATCCATCAAACATATACATGATGAGTGCTCACGTAGATATCACTATGAGATATCATGATTATGGTGAAGTTGAGTCTTCGAAAGCTAAGGGTGCTCCTAATAATGCTGAGCCACTCCATATAAAGAGGCCTGCGGTTGAGCCTATACCTCGGATGTCGAAAGGGTCTACAAAGAATATGACAATCAATACTAATGCTAAGACTGCACAGAACTACTTGGTTGTAAAATATCTAGCTCAAAGTCCTTTTGCTGTGTCTGCGTTAGAGGTACTCCAGTCGTGTCCTGCAAAAAGGAGTGCATTGCTCACTGCCATTGGAGCTATTGATCCAAGGAATTCTATGATTATCAAATTTTATATGTTGACTTTTTAGAAGATATTTCCTCATCGTATGGCCTTTCATATCAAGTCAACATATCAGAAATTTAATATTTTTTGAACAGTTGTTGATGAGGGTGCTTCCATGTGTGTAATGTCTCTTGCATGCTGGAAGGATATTGGATCTCCTTAAGTTGTTCCTTCAGCCACTCTTCTGACTGCGTTTGACGTTCATTCTCATAGGCCGCATGGAATTGTTCTAGCTTTACCCATCTGTGTTGGGGGTAAAACTGTCAATATCGAAGTTGAGATAGTTGATGCAATCTTAGACTATAACCTTTTGTTGGGGCAAAACTGGATCTATGAGATGGATGTCATTATTTCGTATTGTATGTTTCCCTCACGAAGGGAGAATTGTCATAGTTGATCAACTGGATTGTTCTCCTGTAGATCCAAATTCATCTCCTGACTCAGCCATTCCCTTGGTGAATGATACCAAGCCACCTGTCGAGAATTTGGGTGTTGGAATGTATACATCCTTGATGGGTACCTTTGATTTTCCGCCTCCTTTGGTTCATATAAATGCAATTTCATCCTCCAGGGTTCCTATTTGGAGAGATTTCTTTCGAACTCATTATTTTTTGGATCCTTGGACCTTACCTTCTCCTACCTCCACATTAGCAAAAGGTCAAGTGGGTGGAATGGCATTTCCTATGTCTACAGTTGAGATTGCTTATAGATCTATTGTGGACTTTGTAGATTCCATTCTAGTTTCTCTTCAACCAGAGGAATTGGATGGAAATGTTGCTCCATCTTGGACTCTTAATTCATCTTCTAATCAGGATTTCCATGATACCACTCTTCCATCATAATAGGCCATCCTCAAAGCAATGAATGGTGTAGAGAGACCGTGGGATTATTTGCATCATCGGTCTTACTTTCTAATAGACTTGCGAGAATTTGAATCAAGTTTCTCTAGCTCTCAGTCTTCTGGTCCTATTCACCTAGTCCTGAACCCTTTAGCACCAACACAGGTATTT